>AFIV01000545.1:0-144784 GCA_000223765.2 Zymoseptoria ardabiliae STIR04_1.1.2 | reverse complement strand
TCCCGACCTAGCGCGACGTCTAGAGTAGAGGCATACTTTAGTATACTAATAGTATAAGCGCGAAGGAGTCTAAGGCTACTATTAATAAGTATACTAAGTAGATCTTCGGTATAGGCCTTCTACTAAGTACTATAAACGATGTTAGATTCCTAAAGTTCTATAAGCTACTACGTCCTTCGTTTAATCCGCTAACGAGGCGGTCCCTTATAGCGACGATATTACTAAGGTAATATAAGGCGCTAAAGGAGACTATCGATAATACCGTCCGGCGTAGTAGTAACGTTACGTTAGTAATAGATAGATAGTCGAATCCGCGCGGTAAAGTAATTATTAACTACCTTATAGTAAGTTTTAGAGGTTTTAAGGTCGGAGATAAGGAGCTTAAACTAACGTTTATAGGTTACCTCTCGAGCGCTATATTTCCTCTTATCCGTAGCTACGAAACTCGACCGCTATACCGGCTAGTATCTCGCTAACGGCCTCTTAAACGTAATTAAAGAATATCCTAGAAAAGTAGTTACGTTATATACTAACAATACTTTAAACATAAGGTTAATACGAGTAAAGGTATATTAGTTCTCTCTTTAATGCTAAGCTAAGTAGCTCGATGCGGTTAAGCGCGGGGCTAGCTTATAGCGGGAGGGGCGGGACGCTCTATCGATAAGAAATTAACTAATTAGCTAACGCTTAGTTAGGTCGTAAGCTAGTATCCTTATATCGTCGGCCTTAGTTACTACTCTTATAACTTTAATAACCTTATAAACGATATCTACGGTATTAACCGCTATTATAGGGCTTTTGTTATCGCCGGCTAAACCTCGGGTATCGGTATATATAGTCGCTACCCTCGGTTCTCTTCTTTTCTTCCTTCTTTTACCTAACTACTTACCTTCGTACCCTCGAGCTATACCTACTACGATGCCGCCGGTTAGTAGTAGTCGATCCTACCTACTATACCGTATTATACTCGTATTTAGCTAGTTTAAGTACGTTGCTAAGTACTTTAAGAAGCATCCCTTCGCTATTAAGACCCTTCGAGCTATTACTAACGGTCTAATTACGCCCTTCTAAGTCCCTAGTAAAATACGCTAGTAAGGTAGAGTTAACTATATAAAGAGTATTAAGAAGAACTATAAGCACTTATAGACGCTCTTACTTAATAACGAGGACTATACTCTATCTCTCCTTAGACCGGCTCCTTTAATAGACGCTCGTACTACGTAGTATAGCACCTTAGCGATCCTAAACGGTCTAACATTTTAGTCGGATTTAAAGGCCTACATTACGCTAATAACTCCTTTCCTTACGGTTATACTAGCTCTTAAGACTAACCGGCTATCGCTATTATACGTCTACGTAGATTAGAGATATCTCTTTAATACTACGTTTACCTCCGAGCTCGCTAGTACCGCTACTATTAACTAGATACTTAAGAGGCGCTACTTAAGTACGTTCTATCCCCTTATAGTTATAGCCTACCTTATAGACCCTTCCGTTCGTAACTATAAGGATTACCGCTTTATCCTTATTAATAACGAGCTCCTCGATAGTCTATAGCTATAGCTTTGTTAGTATTGTTAAGATACCCTTACGAAGGACGGTAAGTTCGAGCCGTAGTTAATACTAGCGTAACGTACCGCTCTTACGGACGCTATATTAGCGGAGGTAGTAGCCGGACTTACGCTCCTTCGCTTAAAATAAGGCCTATTTAGCGACGGGATAACTTAGTAGGTATACTAGTAAATAACTCCTATCTAATAGTAGTATAACTTCTTTAAAGACAGCTACCCTACCCTTACCGCTCTAGTACTATTAGCGCTCTTAATTGTACTAATAAGCGGTACCGCCGAGCGTAATTAGTTAGCCTATAGCTTTATTTATAACCTCCGCCGTAATAAGCTATCCTACGACACTATAGAGATACTTATATATATATACTAGAACCTCCGTATATAGCGCAAGTTAGCTAATAGCTCTAAGGGACTAGATAATAAGGAAGTAGATAGCTTCGAGGGCCCTAAGGAGGTTATTGCGAGCGTGTTTAGTTAAGACGTTAAGGGCTAAGAAGTGAGGGTGGAGTTGTTTATAACAGCTAATGTTGTATACACGTAACTGACTATTCCCCTTTAGGTTAACTTTCCTTACAACCACTATGGAATCTATGGTGGAATCTATGGTGTATATATACACAATCCTTCCGTCCACGGTGGAAGAACATCCCTACTCATTGTCCCCGGACATTGACCCTTGCGCCTGTAGATAGACGTCTACTCCGATGCGTCCACACGGTGGACTGGCAAGCTAAGGAGCATGAGACGAAGGTCAGGCGGGGCTGAGGTTCAAGTCATTGGTGTCCTACATCCGAGTTTTCGGTCCTACACTCTGCTCGATCTGACTAGCACCAGGCGTTTTATTTCTAATTGGTTGCCTCGACTGTTTCTGCGTCTGAAACACCGCGGTGAGTCTAGCTGCATCAACCTCCACGCTGTACGAAGATGGAGGCATGCTGCTTTACTGACGCTCCTTGGCCTGCAGCAATATCTGCTGGATAACAGGTCACACCTTCAAACACGCTCTGGAGAGTCTGAACACAACAAATACTCGATCGACTGACAGGCCTTGGCTCCTTCGCCGGAGGACCTGACGTCGACCATACCAACGATGGCAAAAGCGCCCATGCATCAAACGTTCGAATTGGACATCACGAAGACCGCCTCCACGAAGACCGCTTCCACGATCTCTTCAGAACCAGGCCCTTCACCTGTCAAAGATCCGGCAACGGACCATGCTCTAGCAAGTTCGGAACAAGACAATGCGCCTCCTAAAGATATTCGATTCTGGATGATCATCTTCTCGATTTGTCTCTCGTCTTTTCTAAGCGCTCTGGACACATCCATACTGTCACCAGCTTTACAGACGATTGCATCTACGCTCCACTCGCGGGAGCTTTTCGTTTGGGCCGTCAATGCTTTCTTGGTAACCTGCACAATCACGAGTCTTGTCTCCGCGCATATTTCTGATTTGTTCGGTCGGCGATCCGTGATGATGACCTCAATCATGCTGTTCGCCATTGGCAGTGCTGTCTGCGGAGCCGCTCCGTCCACCGCAGTATTGATCCTTGGGCGTGCAATTCAAGGCATAGGAAGTGGTGGCATACTCACCATGTCTAACTTGATCACTTGCGACATCGTACCGTTGAGGGAGCGATCCCTGTACAGCGGCTTACTTAGTTTGGCGTGGACAGTATGTTTGACGCTTCTGCGTTGATGACTCTCGCTCACTCTTGCAATTAGGTCGCGACCCTCATTGGACCATTAATCGGTGGCGCTTTCACCCAGCATATCTCCTGGAGATGGATGTTTTGGATCAATCTCCCGGCATCCGCAATTGCACTCGCGATCGTTGTCAAGTTTCTCCGACTCGAGTATCCGGACCAGGGCACGGTACGGCAGCGCCTAGCCTGCATTGACTGGTATGGGAGCTTTCTCCTCACTGGATCGACTTCTTCGATGCTCTTGGCGATCAGTTGGGCTGGCAGTCAATATGACTGGTCGTCCTGGCCTGTGTTACTCCCGTTGCTGCTCGGAGTACTGGGTATGATCGGCTTTGTCGTACTCGAAGCAGCGATGAAGACGCGTGAATACGCCCTCATGCCTCTCCGCATCTTTGCCAATCGCACCTCGGCTACCATCTTCGCTCTGACTTTCCTGCACGCCATGCTGATATACTGGGTCATTTACCTCATAAGTGTGTACTGCCAAGGAGTTCTAATGGTGTCACCAACTCGATACGCTGTTCTGGGACTTCCAACCAGTATCCTTACCGCTCCTGCCGGCGTCTTCGCCGGGGTAGTAGTCGCAAAGACAGGCAAATATCGGCTGTTCCACTTTGCGGGATTTGGACTGGTAATGATCGGACTCGGCCTGTATCTTCTTCTGGACGCAGATTCCCCATATGGCTATGTGGTCGGCTTCCAGATACCCCTCGCGCTTGGGTTCGGCGTCTTCCTTACGAGCAGCCTTCCTGCAGCCTTGGCGAGCCTTGCAGAAGACGATGTCGCCGTAGCAGTCGGCTTTGCCACGTCTACACGCACTTTCGGATACATGTGGGGCATCGCCGTCGCGTCTGCGGTTTTCGAAGATCGGGTCGAGACCATGATGAGCGGCAGCTCCGATGCTGCCCTGGAACAGGCGCTATTGCACGGCCAAGCATATCCAAACGCAAACAAAGCTTTCATGAGCTCTTTACGGGGCACACCAGAAGTACTGACCGCGGTCAAAGACGTTTATGTTGCGAGCCTCCGAAGGGTATGGGAAGTTGCACTTGCCTTTGCTGCCTTGGCATTCCTGCTTTGCTTCCTTGTGCGCTCTCTGCCTTTGCGGAAGACTCTCAACACGAAGTACGGCGTGGAATCGAAGAAAGCGATAGCAAGTAGCTCAGGCGCATGAAACTAGGATTGTTGCTCTGTACAAACGACATATCATCGTCTGCAGCTTTCCTGCTCCTGTCCTGGCATTTCTAGCCGTTTGGTGCTTTGCCGGGGATGACATTTGACATTTGTATCTGAGCCCTGAGGCATTCCTCATGCAACGCCAGTACTTCGTACAATATTTTCGATCGGTCGGTGATCTTTCGATCCAAATGGACGCGTCGTCGATGTGAGCCGATGTCAACGAACGACTCCGCGATCGTACCAACAGAGTCTGAGGACGTTCCGTGCCCAGACGCTATTTGGTGCGTGGCCATTCGTTATTCAATGCCGACGATTCGTGATCCTTGCAGTTGCGCGATTTTTGACTCCTTGCTAAACGAGCCTGAATCCATTCTGCCATGCAGACTCCCCGGTCATATGCATGCTGGACTGCTGATACCAGGCAGATAAATGCATAGCCACGTGCAAGACTGTGGCCGCGCCGATCGCGCGATGCCATCGTCCTGGACTGTGCATCCTCCGAAGCTTCTACGAGAAAAGTAGCACACAATTCAGGAGGAGTCATCTAGGCAACAATGGTCAAAGTTGCTCTCGCAGGAGGCACAGGCGGTCTCGGTCGTGAAGTCATCGATGCTCTACTTGCCAAGAAGCGGCACGAAATCATCGTTCTGACCCGCCAGGTAATGTTCCTGCCCATCACACGATATATCTTGCATTCGGCGCTGATAACTTGTGCTCTAGGACCCGGCGCAAGTGACTTTGCCGGATGGCGTTCAGGCCGTCCAACTGGACTACAAGGAGAAGAGCTCAATTGTTGGTGCACTGACAGGCGTGGAGATATTATTCTCGTTCATCATCACAGGAAAGGATCCTGGCAATGTCGCCCAGAAGAACCTGATCGATGCTTGCGTTCAAGCCAAGGTCAGACGATTTGCACCCAGCGAGTGGGTAGGGTTGGTCTACCATCCTCTTTTGCGACGGCTACATCCCCCAGTGCAAAGAAGACCTGTTCTGACATCGACATGCAATAGGGTCTCGTCGACAGGAACTCCATGGTACGCAGGGAAGGCAGCGATCTCCGCATATCTACAAGAGATTAATGCCGAAAAAAAGGCAAGTTCAAACACCCAAGCATCGTGCAGATATATTGTCCCTCCGCTGACCAGAGTCCCCGTCTCGCAGGTCCTCGAATACTGCCGATTCATGCCGGGCTTTGCCCTAGACTACCTCGCGTACCCCAAGCAGACCTGCAAACACTTCCCGAACCTTGGGTATGCAGTGGATATTTACAATTGTCGCGCAATCATGCTCAAGGACGCGGAGCCTGGCCGCTTCGGCATGACTCTAGTCGAAGACATCGCCGCCGTTGCTGCCGAAGCAGTGGACTATCCCGGAGAGTGGCCTGTAGACGGCGGCATGCGCTCCGTCATGTTATCCTTTCCCGAGCTCATCGAGATTGGCGAACGGCTGAGAGGTAATGTTCACGAGACACGGCTCCGGTACGATACCGAGACTGACCGCAATGATGCAGGCAAGAAATTCGACATTGAGTACGTCACATTGGCGCAGGCGCGAGCTGGTCGGCTCCCGACATCTTGGGTTGCCGACTTCAATCACGCTGCTATACCGGAGCAATTGAGGGATTCTTGGAGCCGCACTTTCAATGCGAAAATGATGTACTCTGTCCACTTAGGTAACTACGCCGTTTCGGACACTTGGAATCGTCTCTTGCCGGACTTTCGTTTCACCACTTTGGAGGAGTTCTTGGAGAAATACTACTAGTATGAATGTCTGCTTTTCATCGAAAAAGACGCAGAGCTCACTTTCTTCATAGTGACAAAGTACACATGAAGCGAGCTAGCACCGAAGCAGTGTAATGACCGTGAGGACATCTTGCCGTCGATCGATCGTTGGCTACAAGCCATCGCATACCAACGGCGAAGTCCAGAAGCAAAAGACAAGCCCAGCAAAAGCACCATCTCTCAGCTCCTCTGCATCCCTCTCGTCTCCGCCAGCAGGAAGTCATCTCAAGATTCCGCATACACCGTTCCCGAGGGGAAGGAAGCTGGCTCGAGGAAGCATTGCTTACGACCAAGAACACCGAGTCAAAAGTCATGAGCCCTGGCATTCATGTCAGCCATGATGTCCAGGAGTAACGGAGGAGAATCAGCGACGGACCTGCGGCGTCTGCTGTTTAACAGCAATTGCAGTCCGGCTCAGAAATGCAGTGGTTGGGGCTGCCTCCACCCGATCCAGGGCAGCATCCGGGGATGGGAGCTGCTGCGGGTGCAGCAATGGCCATTGCAGCGGCGAAGATACTGGCAAGAATGACGAAGACCTTCATGGTGGAGTTGTCCGACAGCGGTCGGCGATGTTTGCGATGGAGTCGACTTTTGGCTGAGGTGGAGATGTGCAAAGAAGAGGAAGATGAGGGAGCGAGTGGCTTCTTATGTACAGCCTCTGGACTTGGAGCAACGGCGAGCATTTACCAAAAGGGAATATACCGATACCGCCACGGAATCCCAAACTGAGTCAGCGAAATTGTCGGCATCTGCCCGGAGCCGGCGTCGATACCGAATGCAGCCTGTACAGCGTGGGTACACACCGGAGTGGCCATCTTTGGGTTTGGAGTCCGGTTGGCACCAGGCATTCATCGGTCTGCTTCCGTGTCTCAGCTGTTCGGTGGAGCTCAATCGGGGGATCGAACGCGCGCCGTTGACAGCTTGCCAATTTCTGGGCGCTTTGTTCGAACGGTCCATTTCCTTCCATGTGGCACATCGATTCGAGGGAGATAGGATGTCCTGCTGCTGAAGTCTTGCTGACGTGAACATGTACGAGACGATAGCAGGCCTCTCGATCAGAGGCGTGTCCTCGACGACCAGCTTGTGTTCACCACGTGTCCTGCATGCAGCAATTGCGCAGCGCCTAGTCAACCTACCCCGGTAAGTACGTCCGGTGCATGGCCAGACAAACATGCAGCTCGAAGGCATCTGTGCTCAATAGCGGTCGTCTGCTCTTTCGACGCCTTGGGCTTTGGAGGTAAGTTGAACGCATCCATTCCCATTAGACTTCAGTATCGCGCAAAAGAGCCGGTAGACTCAAATCATTCCCTTCTTCTCGCACAATTGCCCAAATCCATCGAATGAAAAGTGCAACCTCATGAAAGCTTCAGATCACAGACTTCCCTCCGACCAACACCATTTCCGCCACCTGCGCCACCGTCAACCCAGACTTCTTTTCGTGGCGGCTATGCGTCGTGGGTCGAAGTGCGATAGAACTGGCAATCACTGTGGGGGATGAACCTTTCCATGACCTTTTCCAGCCTTTGCGTGCTTGTCAGGCGGTGGTGGGCCTGGGAAGCATAGACCCCAGCAGTTTGGGCTACCATACACGTGATGGTCCTTGCATACGCTTTGGAATTGGTCCGCGTCAAAGCAATGATCGTTGTCTGTGGTTTTTGTGTTAGCCAGCTCGGCTTTCCGCTGTGCAAGCGAACAGGCGATGGAGGAACAGGAACGTACCAGGGCTTTCGCAGTCTGGTTATGATGTTAGCGGCTGATACCAAAAATTGTGACTGAGCTCTGAAGCTTACACTCGTCGCCTACGTTGGGCGCCTCGGTGAAAAATTGGGGACTCCCGGGAGGGTCGCCGGATTTGCAGACTGTGAAGAAGAATGTCAGCGACAATGGTGTCCCAAGAGGACTGCTGCTTGCGAAGACGTCCGCGTGGGACAAGCGTGACTGATACACAAGTCCCCGTGGAGAAACGGGCAGATCCTTACCAGTATCGGTCACTCCGTTGATAAATTTGCCTTGCTCGTCCTAACAGAGGCAGAATCGGGAGCCGGCGAAGACCATGGCGGGACCGACGGCCATTACAAGGATGGAGAAGAGGCCCTGACTCAAGTCAGTCGTGTGCAATGGAAGATTCCGAGAGCGCCTCACCTTCATTGTGGTATTTGTTCTCGGTGCTTGATCAAGGGGCGATGATTGATATGGTGTGGTGGACCGGCGGGGAGGAGGATTGGCGGCGATCTCTCGCTACCTATATATACACCTTTCGCACCTGCCATCTGTCTTTCTCTGCACATGCCCTCGAGAGATCAACTAGGAAGCCTTGCATCTCGCAGCGGCACCGGTGCCTCGACCTACAGCCGATGCGATGCGTCCGCATGGTGTATGGCAGCAACATGCGTGAACCGTCAAGGAGTATGCCAGTTCGGTATACGAGTGACGTCTGCTGAATGACAGAAGCAGCGGAAATCATCAATCAAAATTTGATGGAATTCATGAGCATTTTTGAGTCTCCTCGCCTTGGTGTCGACCGATCGATTCCACATCCACCTCAACTCCAAGTCCAAACCCATCGACTTCACTGACGTCCGTCGTCCGACGAGCATGAAGGAGTCCAAGCTTCCAGGACCTCTGAGCGTGGCATGCCTTCGCTTTCCCCGGCAGCACCCGAGTACGCTAGACACGTTTCCAGCATCCGCCGCGCTGCCAACGACAACGAAGAGCCTTGGAAAGGACGACGAGACCGATCGTGAGCCACATGGCGAGTTCAGCATGTATCACGCAGAAGTAAAGGCGGCAGGCATCTCAATCGCATTGCTTTGATGGTCATCGTGTCAGATCGTGGCCAGGCGACAGTCAAGTGATGGCGATGTTCGTCCACCCTGCAAATCCCTACAAATCCACAAGTTCAGGTCATCGATGCGACTGCTGCTGCTTCGGCCGGCGGACGCTGAAGCAGACGACATCGTGGGACTTCCACAGCAAGCACAAACTGCCGAATGACAAACCATCACGGGAAATGAACAACTGAACCATGCATTGATTTGGCCAGGAGTCCAGGACCCCCCTAGCCCCGTCGTTGAGCGCATGCAGGGACCAAGAACGCTCATGCTCTCCTCGGAAAGACAGCGATAGTTCTACAGGACCTCTGGTGGTCAGTGCCAACAGCGGCCTGACATCGCTCGATCCTTGCAGTCATGCGACCCTGCGCAAATTGAATCGAATTTTACCACAGCAGGCCCTCGCTCGCCGGTCAGAGGGTACCGGGGAAGTGACGAGGGCCGGTCACTCTCCTAGTGGACATTTTGACAGGGGCTTGCCGAACACAATGACTCCATGCCTATCGCCCCTGTTCTCGCCGGAATCCAGACCCAACATTGAAGTGCTATCCGTGCTGGTCCGGTCCGGGGTCGATGTTGATCCGATTCCCAAGTCGAAACACTTCGAACGAGGCCGCAAAATTTCCGGATTGCACGGTATCCTGGCAATGAACGAATAGTCGAGCCACGTGCTCCTGATCAAGCTTTTGGGTTGCACGGCCGTCCGCAAATCCATCTCGTATACCAGTTCTCTGTCGGCGATGTCTATTGATCACTTGTCACTGCTATACCCTCAGCGTACGAAGCCAGATTCTAGCGGAACATGCTGTGCTTCTGCGGGAACAGACTTCTCCGCAACGACAACTTGAGCGCCTGATCCTTGAGAGGCCTGATTCCCAGCGACGACTTGCGGAAGCACCGAAATTTCGAAAGCCCATTTCTCACGTGTTCCCAATTCCCGTGGAACCCTTCCTCACAGCACGTGAACGCAGCGGTGTGAGACATCTGTCACATAATCAGGAATCCGTCTGGGGTCGGACTGGCTTGCTCCCTAGTCATATATCAGGTCATCAACCTCAAGGCAGGGTGTGAACGGTGTCTGCCCACCGGATGGATTGCCACGCTGTAACTATTGAACTCAACAACAGGTCAGCAACCCGGATCTCACGACACTCGTACGACTGTCCGCTCATATCATGCACATGGTATGATGGTGGCAGCGTTAGAACTACAAGCGGCCTTGGTCCCTTTTTGACATGGCTGGCGGTAGTCAGTCGCCACGGCACGCGGTCAGCACGGAGAGTATTTAAATCTGCTTTTCCTCCTACATTCCTGTCCCAATCCAACTCATATCGTCAATCGCTTCGCACTGTCACTCGTTTCACATCTTGAATCACATTCATTTCGTCGATTCCATCCGACACCACTTTGCTCAAAACAATCAATCAATCATCATGCATTTCTCAAGCACTCTCGTTGCCTCCTTCCTCTTCGGCTCGGCCCTCGCCGGAGTCGAGATCAAAGAAGCCGCAGCCAACAGCAAGGCCGGCGGCTCCGGCAGCGCCAAATTATTGATGGCGAGAGGCGCGCCAGCGGTATGAATTCGGTCCTCCGCGTGAGCTCCTTCGAATTCTCGCTGACTGTTGGCAAAGACTTGCACCGACGGCGGCGAGTGTCAGAAATACGACAAAGTACTTGAGGGCGAAAACCCATGCTTGACCCAGTCCAGGTACAGCAAGGAGTGCCACGGCAATTTGTGCTGGATCATCGTGAGTTATCTCCGACCCGCCCATCTGGTCGTGTGGACAGTTCACTGACATTAAATTGTTTCCCAGAACCGCGATCCCTGGGCTCTTTTGCGGTGCACCTACCCGGACTTCCAACTCGACGATGCCTGCTACCGTGTAAGTCAGCACCTTTGGCGCTAATCTCGGATGCAAGCACGATTTTCTGACTCCTGTTTCTCTCACAGGGAAACCCAGGCGACGACAGCTACTGGGCTCGCGGCGTGCGCAACTGCGACTCCACACCAGGCAATGGGAATGCTGGCTGTACCGCCGAAAAGGACCCGTGCATGACGGATGGTTAAATCATCATCATCACTCTGGAAAAGCCCGGAGCAATCGACATGAATCTGGAAGGGTCGGCAGTTGAATATGTTAAAGTTGTTGGAACTGACGGACAAATCATGGTCAGTCTGGTGGAATGGTCGGAGTCTCGGGCGAATATCAATTGCGTCTCGTGGTGTGTTGTGCTTACCAGGGAGGAGGGCGGTATGGAGGAGGATGGTACTTTCTTGTGTGACAATTTCCATATCTCCAAATCCAAGTAGATTTGTCGAGCCATCGTGTTCGTGTTCGTGGTAGACATCGGCGTGAATCAACGAGCTGATCAGCCCGGCCGGCTCCAACAGCGGAAACTGCGTTTGTGGCGCAAACCCTGTCACATCAAACCGCATGAGGAAGTCGAGTGATACTTCGGTATGGCCGAGGTCGAATGCCAGCATGAATGTGAACTTCGGTCGGTGCTTGGAACGGTACGATGATGTACTTCGCTCTTATTCGTGGCAGATGCCACTGAGTTGACTACAAGCCAGGCTAGTCGTTGCAGAGCGCAGCCGTCCAAGTTGTGGTGTATCGAACCGACGTCGCTTCTTTCTGCTATACATAAACATCACCCATCACGCATCAAGCATGGCATCGATCCCATAAGCTCTCATCATTTCGCCATTACATCCACATACCTCCCACCCTTCTTCTTCGCCTTGACCGTACCACCAACCTTCCGTCCTGGAGGTCCACCTAGCAAATCATCCAGACTGCTCGCATGGCTCATGCTCGAAGCTGGTCGACTTGGCGGCCCACTACCGCCCGCACCATTCAACGCAGCAACAGCAGGAGGCATCGCCATGCCCATACCGCCCTCAGCCGGCGTGCCAATTCGACTCGGTGGGCCAGAACCCGCAATCGAGCCAACCTGACCACTGACATTCCTACTCGGTGGAGCAGAGAAACTCATCGGCGGGCCAGCCATTGCGCTCGCAGCACGACTCGGAGGTCCCCTGGGAGGAGGAGGCGTAGCAGCCGCAGGTTCCGGCGTCGAGCCATCTTTCTTGGCCTTTTTGTCAACCCACTTCTTCAACGTCTCATCATACACAAAAGAGTTCTCCTCGCCGAGCTTCGCGCGAATGGGCCCGGGGGATTGCGTTCCGGTAGCGTTCGGGTCTTTCTTGAACCAACCGCCGAACCAGCCCTTCTTTTCTCCACCGCCGCCGCCGAGGGAATCCTTGGAGGAAGAGCCTTTTTTGTCGCGCGCGGCGTCGGCCTCGGCTGCGGCGCGGAAGGCCTCATCAGCGGCGCGGTCGGCGGCAGCTTTTTGCATCGCTGCGGCGCGGCGGGCGAGTTCTTCCGTGTCGTCTTCGTCGTCGTCGAGGATGGACTTTTTGGGTTTCGGAGGCTCTTCGTCGTCTTGGTCGGGGTTGTAGGGTTGGTAGGAAGGAGGTTCGTAGCCGCCAGATGATGAAGGAGGTTCATATCCACCTGCTGATGACGGCGGCTCGTATCCTCCACCGTTGGACGGCGGCATATGCCCGCTCAAAGTATCGTCTGGGTGGTAAGGGCTGTTGGATGCCGACGGCTGATAGCCGTACGATGGAGGAGCATACCCTCCATCTCCTTCAGCATCCCCGACCACATCGTCGCCACCTGGGTGCAAGTTCGCTGGTCGTGCAAACGGATCTTCTTCCTCAACGTCTTGCTGCTTCGTCTCCTGCAATTCAGCTTCAGCTTCGGCGGCAGGCTCCTCAGCGACATTTGAGGGATGGTATCCATACGGGCCTGCGTCGGCGGGTTGTTGGGGCATCGGATCATAGCTCGTACCCGAGTTGCCGTGCTGCCCGGAACCACGTCTCGAGTCGGAATTGTAGACGGCAGCGTAGTCCGACACAGCTCTGCTGTTCGACGGCCTAGGGACGCCAAGCGGTTGGGTGCCAGGCTGTACGGGCGTGTAGCTCCTCGCGCTCCGTGTGGAAGCTGGTCGAGAATGCGAGTCCGCTGCCATATTCGACATGCCACCAGGTGCGTATCTGCTGCTTCCACCTGAGGAAGGAGCGTATTTGCTGGGCGCGGCAGAAGGCTGGTATGGCTGTGAAGCCATAGGCAGAGCGGGTGCGCTTGGGCTTTGCAAACCGGGACCGCTCATCGGGTTGTAGTTGTTGTACAGATCCGTCGTAGACGCTTGCCGGCTAACTATCGGTGAATCACCTGCAACGCGACTGAAAGGCCCGTTCATGGCGTCCGCATTGCCGCCCACTGCGCCAGCACCAACGGAATCCTTGTCATCGTCGCCAGAGACGAATTTGGTGAACCAGCTGGCGGCGCCTGACGAGACTTTGTTCATCGCAGCTTTGGAGATCAGTCCTTGCGGGCCAGATTGTGGAGTCTGTGACAGGAAAGCGCTAAGATCCGTGACAGATTGTGTAAAGGTAGGGTGGTAGTACTGTGAAGGTCGAGTAGTGGAGGTGTACGCCGAAGTGATGTGGTCGCAATACTGCTGAGCCTTATTCTTCAAGCCCGAACCTGCGAGCTCTCCCGCATGGATGAGCTTGAAGGCTTGTAAATGCGGGATGTAGACGCCGGTGTTGCTCGGAGCTGATAGTGACGAAGCCCACTCGAAGATTTCGGTGAGGATGATGGCGTCGAGATCATTCGCATAGCTCTCGGTCTTGCTGGTGTGGTCCGCTCCGAGAAGCACAAAGTTGACTTCAGGATCGTCTGCACCGGTGTGTTTTGCGACTTGTCGAGCAAACATATAACATGTGTGCGCCGCCTCGGCCCGACCATATCCACCAAGAAGCTTTCCAAGAGCCAGCAAGGACTGCACATCGTTCGCTGTGCGATTGCCAGCAATGAGGCTTAGTGTTTCGCGCCACTGATCGAGACCGTCGAGAGGGTTGCCAGAAACAGTCCCGTCAGACTTCGACACCATCTGGAATCCAGCACGAGCAGACGGTGGGACGAGCTCATCGACACACTCTTCTGCATTGCCAGCGAAGACTTGATATAGTGCAGCCAGACTACGGGCGTCATTGCCCACTGTCTTGACTTGAGAGCGGACGAAGGACTGGATGATCTGCTTCCACGTCTCAGGTCCCATGGTAGAGGCAATGAGCATGGCATGACCCCACAGCTTCTTCTCCTCGGCTAGCCACACAGCCTGTTCGCGGTGTCCTTCAAGAAGAGCTTGTCGAAGCTGCACAACCACAGACTTGTCGATTGGATCGGCCTGCACGCCAGAGTTGCCTGCTGGGCTTTGTAGATCCATCGCTTGTGCCATGTCTGCTAGATTTGGCAGTAAAATAGGTCGTACGGCCTCTGCAATCTTCGGCGACCCTTCCAGAGAGCCGTCGTTCTCGACGAAGATCCTCACGATCTTCCAGAGCACCAGCTTCTCCTCGATGCGCCTCTTCAGGTCGTTCTCCATTTGGAAATCCAGTCTGACAAGCTCAGCGTTCCGCTCCAGGTCCTCGATCTTGCCAGACATCCATGCCAGGACGTCCCTCTTTCTTCCCTTGGCACGGGCGCTCAGAGGTCCTGGGAACTTGGCATTGCGATCGTCCATCGGCATGAAATTCGTTGCAGCTTGCACCGTGACCTCGCCAGGAGTGCACTTGATACTAGGAATGCCATGTCCAGCGGCGTAGAACGGTGTCTGCTTTGGAAAGCTGCTGACAATAACTCCCGAGTTGCCCCATTTGAAAATTGGATGGCCTTTCCAGCGTTGCAAAGGATCCTGCGAGCGCTCGTCGTTGGGCTCCACGAATGACAGATCTCGAGAAAATTGTCTGCGATGAGAGAGAGTCACTGCTCTGGCAGTAGGCACTGCGGCTGTTGATGCGGGTCTCTCGTTTGGAGTCATGGAATACTTGGCGGACTTCATGGCAGTAGAAGGAGTCTGCGTTTTCGGTGGTGGCGGAGTGCTCATGCCCGATGTGGCTGGTGTCTGTGAATGGATTGGCGAGTAGTTGAAACTCGCCGCTCGCTCGGGAGACATGTTGATCGGGCTTCGAAGAGCGTTTGCTGTGGGAGGAGAGGATGGGCGCGAATAAGTGTTGCGCTGGAACTCATTGGGAAGAGGCGGGTGCGGCTTGTCGGTCTGGTATGCCAGCGGACTACTTGTTCTCGGTGTAAAGGGATGTTGTTGCTGGGGAGCGGGAGGTGCATGCGTGACCGGGACGGGTGCAGCAGAGTACTTGTTTGTCTGGGCAGCCTGTGCATTGGGTGCTGGTGAGTACCGCGATGTTGATGGTGCTCCAGAAGGTGGAGGTGCTGGAGAAAAACGACTTTGTGCCTGGCTTGTCGCAGGCAGACTTGGAGAATATCGTTGATTTTGGAGTGGTGCTGGAGGCGGCTGCATGAGGCCCGGGGCTGAAGCTGCAGGCTCATCAGGTAGCAAGGGTAGTCTTTCGGGCTGCGAAAATCCGCCATACACAGGTTGCTGCGCGGACATCGGAGGTGCTGTAGATGATGCCATTCGACTCGGAGGAGGCATCGGTCCGCGAGGCTGCTGCTGTGGTGGCATTTGTGGTGGTCCAGGTGTCGGCGCAGACTGCGGTTGCGGCGTGTATGCTCCCGACGGTCGAGTACGCGGCTTCGGAGCCATCGGCAGATCCTCAAAGAACCCCGAGGCACTTCGAGAAGCAGTTTTAGCTGCGGCAGCGCCGTTGATTGTCGCCGATGAAGGTGGCGCTGGGACTGCTCCTTGGCCGGCCACAGGAGGCGTTGCGGAGTTCCCTGGCTGGGAGCTCATGCTCGTACTCCGAGGCGGTGGCACAGGGGCTGGCTGATTTGGTAATGATTGCCGTGGCCTTTGCCTGGGCTGTTTGACGACATCCATGGGAAGGTCGTACGGAGATTGATAGCCACCTTTTGATCTGTCTGCGAACGACTGCGCAGTCTGTGCGCTCGGCCTTTGTGGCGCCTGTTGCTGCTCGGGTATAGAAGAGTGGTTGTACACATCGTAAAGGCCGGTCATTGGCGTCCCGCCTGATCTCGCACTTTTGTGGCCAAACTGGCCCTGAAATTGATTTTGGTTCAGTTGAGGTGTGTGCGGTGCAGAGTGGACCGGAGTATATGGGTTCTTCGCAGCGGCTACGGCAGGCACCGGGGGAGCAGGAGCCAGGATTTCGTCTTCGAGGAATCCATCGTCGTCGTCCCCGAAGAAAGATGATGGATCCAAATCGTTCGGCTCTTCAAGTAGCTCATCGTCATCCAGAGCCGCCTGCCACATCGCCGCAAGGTCTTCCTCCGGCTCATTTTCGGTCGCATTAGTCTCGACTGCAGGTGCGGCCGCGGGCTCCTCCAAAGGAACATCAGAACGTTCGGCGCCTAGGATTCCGCCAAAAGCATCGTCGTCTGCTGTTGCTCCCCAACCATCATCTTCTTCAGGGTGATCTTGTTGTACAGTTTCAGCATGTACGTCGCTTCCCAGCAGCTCTCCGAATGTCCTGTCGTCGCCAATTGCAGGCCACTCGTCGTTCGTAGATATCTCATCTTTCTGCTCTTCTGCAGATTCCGACTCTTGAGCAGGCAAGTCGGTAAAGTCGGTCGTGAAACTCCGGTCCAGGCTGCTGACTTCGGTGGCTGCTTTTGGCAAGGGCTGTCCAAATGTAGAGGTATCGTCAAAGACCTGCAATGACTGCTCACTCACCACACGCATGCTAGGAGGCGCCTCGATGTCCTCTACGACTGTGGGCGATACTTCCTCATCTTCCAGCAACGGCGCGCTGGGAGCTTCGTCAACTGCCTCCTCCAGCTGTGTGACCTCGCCCTGATAATCGTAGTTCGCACCTTGCTGCTCAGTATCCACAGTCTGATCTTCCTCCGTCGGTATGCTGGTGGTTGGATCCGCTAAATCGGCGGCGCTGGGTTCTGCGGGAATCGGGGAGTCCGGCATCTTTTCCTCCAGCTCGGTTTCCTGCTCTTGAGCACTGTCCTCTGGCTGGAATATTACAGCTTCCTCGTCCCGTGGCGGCTGCTCCGTATCTGGCAGCTGCTCACTTATTGATTCAGACCGGCTCGCAGGACCTTCAACATCAGCAGACACCTCTGACACCCCCGCGACGTCTCCCGGTGCTGCGGCTTCCACATTTTGCTCGTTCTCCTGTGTTGCGGCTATGCTCTCTTCCGCAGGTATCCGCTCCACGACTTCCTCATCCAGCCCGACCTCAGTCTCGATCAAATCCACATCTTCTGCAGTCTCATCGCTCGTGGTCGGCGTACTCGTGGGGGGATGTGTATGAGAGTCGGGTCGGAAAGCGGGATTCCACGAAACGTGCGAGGAAGGGGACGTGTGATTATTGTCCATGGCGAATGGATGGTAGGTCCAGGGTGCTCAGGATGAAGAAAGTATTACTGCGCATTATGTTAGCACCTGCCCGGCATGAGGACCAGATCATGCGACAGCATTGTTGCAAGCAGGACATGACAGCTTAACAGCTGGCCGCATCCCTCTGGTCGCCAGCGCGGCTCACCAAGTATTGTACAAGAATCGCAACGCAGTGCTCGTATGGCCTGGAGTCTCTAGATGGAAGTGCGCATGACACGCCTGTAGAAATACAATGCGCGCGGAAATAGGAAGTCGACAGGACAAAATGGTAGAGATCATGAGGCGAACGTACATCGAAAGGAGATCGGAGGATTATTCGGCATCTCTGCCACGTCCGAATCCGTGGTCCGAAGGGGTCCGCGCCTCGACGCTCGCTGTATGCCTATGTCAATACGATGAACAAAGAGACGGCCGATACTCCTTGACGGACTCGATTTACATCGACACTGCCTTTTGCGAACCTCTCCAGGATCACTCAATACCGCAGCATTGAAACGAAAAGCCGTGCTGTCTTCTCGAACTTCCATCCCCGAAATTTGGTCGAACCAAAACGAACACCGAATAACGATTCATGATATGAGGCATGACAACTCAGCATGGCTACCACCAACCCGCCGATCAGCACGACGTCTCCGACAATGAAGACGATTCCGACCTTGACCTCGAACTAAACGAACTCGATCCCCAGCCTGTTGCACCTTCCAGGCGCCAGCCTAGCTCAGGTCGCATCAGCTACGATTTCGACTCACGAATACCACTGAGAAATCTCCGTTTTGGTGGAAGGAGGAGACCTCGAGAGGAAGATGACGAAGATCTTCATGCATTGGTGGGCGGTGACGAGCATGAGGATGATCAAGCACGGAAGCGGATGAGCGCTGCAAGCTCTGGAATCTCTGGCAGAGAGGACGATGCGCCGCTACTTTCGAGACCGAACGGTCGAATACGACGCTCTTCACAAGGTGTCATAGATGCGCTCGGCGATTTCAGCAAGAGGAGAAGGGAAGGCATATTGAAATATGTGCCGTTCGTTCAACGCAGCACCTCAATTGCCCTGCCCATACATGAAGCTGGCGAAGAGGAACCAGAGGATGTTCACGACCCGGCTGCTGCTCGTGTGATCGCGGTCGGCCAGAAGCAGGCTACTCGCTTCCCTCCGAATGCGATCTCCAACGCGAAATATACACCGTGGTCCTTTATTCCGAGGACGCTCTTCAACGAGTTCAAATTCTTCTTCAACATGTACTTCCTCCTGGTTGCCCTCTCGCAAATCATCCCGGCCTTGCGGATAGGCTACCTTTCGACGTACATTGCGCCGCTGGTGTTTGTCCTCACTATTACCTTGAGTAAAGAGGCACACGACGATGTGAACAGGAGAAAGCGAGATAACGAGGCCAACAGTGAAGCTTATACGGTTTTGAGATTTGACAGCAGCGAAGCGGGAGCGTTCAATGCCACAAAAAGCAGTAAGATACGCAAGCTGAGGGACATGTCGGAGAAGAAGAGAGGAAAGCAGAGAACTCAAGATGACGACGCAAGAGTACAGCAGGCGGACGAAGAGGAGCGAAGGACGGAGGATCCGGAAGCACCCTCGACTAATGTGATTGAAATTGTGAAGCCGTCGCGAGACCTCAAGGTCGGTGATGTGATTGTGCTGAACAAGGACCAGAGAGTTCCGGCCGACGTTGTCATTCTGAAGAGCTTCAGTGTCGAAACGTATTCGCAACAAGCTCGGAGACATTCGGATACTGCGATTGATGCGCCGTCAGGAGACGAGAGACTGCAGGCAAAAGCAGAGCTTGGGGAAGATTTAGTGAACGAAACGACAACGTCAGACCCGAGCGGAGGCGGCGAGGCTTTCATCCGCACTGATCAACTCGACGGAGAGACGGATTGGAAACTGCGGTTGGCCGTGCCGATCGCGCAGACATTGTCCTCGAGCGAATACACCCGCCTGCAAGTCACGGCAGGCAAGCCGGACAAGAAAGTCAATGACTTTGTCGGAACGATCGAACTCGGACCGAAGAGGCATCGATTGGCCGAGGAGAACTCTTGCACATCTGTGACAAGTCCTCTCAACATCGACAATACAGCATGGGCGAATACTGTGCTGGCATCGTCAACAACTGTGTATGCGCTGGTCGTCTACACCGGATCGCAGACACGAGCCGCGCTCTCCACTTCGCAATCACGATCAAAGACAGGCTTGCTGGAACTTGAAATCAACAATCTCGTCAAGATTCTCTGCGTCTTGACCGCTGCGCTGAGCTTCATTCTTGTCGCACTTGAAGGCTTCAAGGCACATGAAGGCCAGAAATGGTACGTGGACGCCATGCGGTTCTTGATCCTTTTCAGCACCATTGTGCCTATCTCACTTCGCGTGAATCTGGACTTGGGTAAAAGCGTGTATGCGAGCCTCATACATCGTGATCAAGGCATTCCTGACACTGTTGTCCGGACGAGTACCATTCCGGAAGACCTGGGCAGAATCGAATATCTTCTCAGTGACAAGACGGGGACCTTGACGAGAAATGAGATGGAGCTGAAAAAAGTCCATGTCGGAACTGTCAGCTACGGCGGCGATGCTATGGAGGAAGTCAGCAGCTATGTCAAGCAGGCATTCACGCTGTCTGACAAAGCTGCACAAGGCACGTTGTTCACGCCCTCAGCAGGCTTCAATGCCGCGGGTGGCGCCACAAGAACGCGAAGAGAGATCGGTCTTCGAGTCCGAGATCTGGTCCTCGCGCTTGCACTGTGCCATAACGTCACCCCGACGACGGAAGAGGATGAAGACGGCAAGCCAATGATCTCATATCAGGCTTCATCGCCAGATGAAATCGCCATCGTGCAGTGGACGGAGCATGTCGGCTTACGGCTTTCACACCGCGATCGTAAGCGCATTTCTCTTCAATTCACTGCAGACGAGCGGACCGCAGTCCGAGTGGAAATTCTCAACGTCTTCCCGTTCACCAGCGACAGCAAGCGAATGGGTATCATTGTGCGATTCATTCGCAACGTGAACATGAGCAATGACGACGAGGGTGAGATTGTCTTCTACCAAAAGGGTGCAGACACTGTTATGACTTCCATCGTTGCGGCAAATGACTGGCTCGACGAAGAGACTGGCAACATGGCTAGAGAAGGCCTTCGCACACTTGTCGTTGGACGCAAAATGCTCAGTACGCAACAATACGCCGCGTTCTCATCGGCATACGCTGAAGCTTCACTTTCTCTATCCGGTCGCGATGCAGCGATGGCTTCTGCTGTCAAGCAGCATCTCGAGAACGACTTGGAACTCCTCGGTGTCACAGGTGTGGAAGACAAGCTTCAACCTCATGTCAAACCCTCCCTGGAGCTTCTTCGTAACGCCGGCATCAAGATATGGATGCTCACTGGCGATAAAGTCGAAACCGCCCGCTGCGTCGCCATCTCCTCCAAACTCGTCTCCCGCGGCCAACACATCCACACAATCGCCAACCTCAAATCCCGCGCTGCAGCGCTCGACGCCCTAAGCCCCCTCCACTCGCAACCCAACTCCGCGCTGCTCATTGATGGCCACAGTCTAAATGTCTACCTCTCCTCGCCCTCACATCGCGAGACTTTCGTCGCTGCCGCCGTGCGTCTTCCCGCAGTCATCGCCTGCAGATGCTCTCCCACTCAGAAAGCCGACGTTGCACATCTCATCCGAGCCTTTACCGGCAAACGCATCGCCTGCATCGGCGACGGCGGCAACGACGTCAGCATGATTCAAGCGGCAGACGTGGGCGTGGGCATTGTCGGCAAAGAGGGCAAACAAGCTAGTCTGGCAGCCGACTTCAGCATTACGCAATTCGCACATCTCACGAAATTGCTTGTCTGGCATGGCCGAAACTCCTACAAGCGCAGCGCCAAACTCGCGCAGTTCGTCATTCATCGCGGACTGATTATCTCTGTCTGCCAGACCGTGTTCAGCATCGCCTCCTCCTTTACGCCCATCGCTTTGTACCGCGACTTCCTGCTCGTCGGGTATGCAACCGTTTACACTATGATGCCGGTCTTCTCTCTCGTACTGGACCGAGACGTCGACGAAGGACTGGCAAATTTATACCCCGAGCTCTACAAAGAGGTCACGCAGGGCAAGTCACTCAGCTACCGGACTTTCTTCATCTGGCTGGGTATCTCCATCTACCAAGGCGTTGTCATTCAAGGTGGCGCCGAGCTCCTCGTGCCATCATACATGACTCACGACGAGGACAGTGCCAATCCGGACCCATATGCTCCTCTTCACAACAAGCCCTTCCGAACGATGGTCACCCTGTCGTACACGGCTCTCATCTTGAATGAAGTCGCTATGGTCGCCGCTGAGATCGTCACATGGCATTGGTCAATGTGGGCCAGCATCCTCGCTACATTGGCGATTTTCATCGGCAGTCTACCAGCACTGGGCGAGTACTTCGATCTGGGATACTTTGGAAACTTCGGCTTCTGGTGGAGGTGTGCAGGCATTTTAGCCGTGAGTTTGGGACCCGTGGTGGGTGGCAAGTTTGTCGGCGATTTCGTGAGGCCGCCGAGTTATCGAAAGGTCAGAGGAGTGTAATTTTGGCGAGGAGAGAAGTATCTGGAGGCATTGTATCATTCCTCTATTGCCGTCTCAAGCTGATTTGACCACATGCAAATGTGCCAACCCTGCCCGTATAGACGATCTACAAGTCCAAAGCTCAAATTCAGCTCACGACGTCATGCATGCCGCGCCAGCGTACGAATACAACACGCCTCCGCGTACTGTCCATGTTTGCCTCTCGTGCCTGCCATGCGGAATTTGATGACAGAGCTCCTGCAAACCATCCAATCCAGCTCTTCGTTACCACCCGTACCCCCACCTCCGCGCCCGCAGCTGCCACATCGATGCCTTCCTCCTCTCGCTGTCGAGGTCCTCCTTCAATCCGTCGCGCTCTCTCCTGACACGGTGAAGATCAGCTTGCATACCGGTCGTTTTGGCGTAGCTAGCTTTCAATGCATCGCGCTCTTTCCGGATCCGATCGAGATCGTCTCGCATGCTGGCAAGCTTTTTCTGGAGGATGGGTACATCTTGTCCGCCATTGTGCTTGCGGCTGAGCCAATTGGCGTAGTCGCGATCGGTTTGGCGTGGCATGATTGAAGGCCTTGCCAGAAGTTTGCAACTGAAGGTTGTTGGTGCAATTGAGAGCGTTGGCTCTTATTGGTTGATGCCACTGTCTCTGGAGAGGCTTGTAGTTGGAAATTGTGGATGATCCGCAGGTGATGGTTGCCAATGGATTGTCGTGGTAAGGAAAAGCAGGAACACAAGCAGAAACACCAATCGCAGACTTCTCTTATGCTTGCGTCAAGGCCAAGCAGAAACAGGGTTGGTTTGCTGTATCTCGGATCGCGGCAGTGCAAAAGATTAGGCCGCTTCGTTGAGGTTTTGTTCTACGACGTAAATGTCTGACATGAAAGAGCTATAAATGGCTTGCTACGGTGTAGAAGAGACATCAGAGAGCAGTACTTGCTACATCGCAAGCAAGACCGAATGTCAACTCGCAAAGCAAAGTGAAACGAGAGATAAGAAGCCGAGACATGATCGCATTGTTCTTTGGATCTCCTGGAGAGCGAGTCTAGATTTACATTTCCGTACCATTCATCGTCGTCAGCACGAACCGACTTTTAGACTTTTGTCACATGCAAAGTCGTCCGGTAAAGTCACCCAGCACGTCCACTACATCCCATGTCATCCCGTACACATTGGAACAAGTACACACGTTCTCGCCGGTCATAGGGCTCATCACTCTTGCCGGAACATAATCATGGATGGGTTAGCTTACTATCACATCTGCCCTACCGAAGAAGTGGTGGCGGCTGGTGCTGACATCCATGTAGCTTTTTTTGTACATATCGAGGTCGCTACCTCCCGCGGTCAAAAGTGGTCGGAAGGACGTCTGAGCTCTCCGGCGAAAGACCGTGGGCAGAACATGACATCCAGATCGCAAGGATGGAGAAAAGTTGGAGGCGTGTGAGGTTCGACCGTGTGTTGCTGTCAAAGGACAATGGTCGGGCACGGCACTCATTCATGTCAAGCTTGTGTGGGTATGAATCCAATGAACAGTAACTAACTATCTCCCCTAATTCGCGAACTGTTGACAATCTCGATATCAAAGCACAGCCCAAGTTTCCATCCACTAACAACTATCCGACTTCACAACCTCAAGACCCTCAACCTCGTTCCTCTCCTTTCTCTCCGCGATGCCCCTCAGCCGTACCCTCGATCAATCCCAAGGATACCTCCTCCTCCATGACGATAACTTCCTCCATTTCCTCTCCCACTCCTTGACCTCCACCCACAAACTCCAGTACCTCTCCGACAACCTCCTATGGTCGCGCTCTTTTTGCTCCATTTCGTACTTCACTTCGCGGAGCTCTTGTTCGAGGCTCGGTACGTCGACGCCGTGCCAGCGGCGGCAGAGGTCGTCGGCGTAGTAGCGGTCTGCGGACAAGGCCATTGTGGTAGATGGTTTGCTTTGGCTTGAGGAGGCTGATCGGCATGTTAGATGGAGGAAAGCTTGTTGTGGAGTGAAGAATCAAGCTTACGTTTTGATTGATGTTGCAGTGATATGTACGGTGCTTGCTGCCGAATGGAGGATCTTGGGCGGGGCTGATCAGACTGAATCTGCCGCTCGAAAGATGCGACTCTCGTCCACTGACCTCGCTGGAAGAGAGCAATTGGAGCGAGCTGAACCAACGGCGTGTCCACCACAGCCTTATAGGCTCTGCCATGCGTCTTGAAGCGAGCCGGACAGGCCAAGATCACAGGGTTCCTGTCGGTGTGTCTTGCATAGCGGCGGTGCAAGACTTGAGTTGCTGCCTTCTGTGGCTATAAAATCTGACATGTAGGAAGAGGCTTGCATTGTACTGGAGGGTACGATGTACGAGCTCGAAGATACATGCTGGACCAGGTGACCGAGATGGTTACGGTATCCATTCTTCCAACTTCCGATGATGGACGACCGTTTTTGTCTTCTCATCGTGGCTGCAAGTCTCCAACGCCTGGTTCGATCGTCAAGCCATGCGACATTGTGAGTCGTTTGCGAAGGACTGTCACATGCAAACGACCCATCCTGTCACCGATCTCACCTTCTTCCCGTACCACGCCCCCACCACTGCGTACCCTTTCACCGGTCTTCAGTCTGCCACCAAAGTATTAAACGCCTGTCGCGAAGTGGCCCACCATCATTGGTCCACCATTGCTCCTTCGACCGTCTTTAGAGCTATCCGAGTGAGTGGTGAAGTGGTGGCGTAGGCTCACGTCAGACATACATGTCGCTTGCTCCAAGCGAAATGCATCTGCTCAGCCTTGTTTGCGAGCCATTGTGTTGGCTTGACACTTTCCTGATTGGAGCATTTGTAGGAGAGTCGAACGCTGACCTGGTTGGAAGGGCCTGAGGAACTAGGCGGGTGTAAATATGGAAAATCCTTCTTGACTTTAAGCCCCGTTTTTAGCTCGGTGCTGTATCTACATAGTGTCCAGTTATCATATCAGCACGCATCGACAACACGTGCGGGAGCTCTTCGGTCGGCAGGAGAAGAACAGCACGCTGAAAGAACAAAACCAAATGCAAACCAACAACGAATCTCATCTCAATTCGGCGTCCAACTCGAACTCGCCCTCTCCGTCTCCACCGTAACACTCATGTCCCTCCGAATAATAATCGGATCATCACTGCCCACATCACTCGGCCTCTCCCTTGGCGGTCCCGAATCATAAAACGCACCCACTCGGTACGCTCCGGACACAGGTCCCATCTGAAATCCCTCTTCCTGTTCCTGTCGAACCCTCGACCCGCTTCCCAACCCGGAGTTCTGTTTCGAGTTCTGCTTCGACGAACGTTGCGGCTTGGAAAGATTCCCCGAATTGTTATTCGTCTGATCCCGCGATCGGACGTGCGAGCCGAGATTGTAGCCGCCTCCTAGACCTCGTTTGCCGGTGGAACTGCCTCCGCCGCCGAGAGCGTGGTTGTAGCCGCGGATGAAGTTCTTCAGCGTAGGGATTGTGGTTGCGATGAGAGCGTAGCCTAGCGCGACTTGCTGCCAGACGAGGACGTCGGCGATGGCGAGGCCCGGGTCGGAGGAGTGCACGTAGAGGGATATCCAGTAGCCGTGTAGGGCTGCGAGCACAGCGCAGGTGAGACGGAAGGAGAAAGCAAAGACCACGGTCGCTTTGATCGTGCGTTTCATTTGAAGCGGGTAGACGAGGAGGACAGCGAGGCCGACGTAGGCGACTTCGAGAGCGCCATCGAGGGCGATTGTAACGGACCAGCGAGCGAGCTGGAGTAAGAGATGTCAATATGTCGTCCAGATTGCCTTTTGTATGAAACAATGGAAGCAAGGGACATGGTTTGTCTCACCTTCCCATCACACCTCGCGGGCCCGTATAACATCATATACGACCCGCAGCCCACGCTTATCCCAATCGCACATGCCACACCCCAGATCGCCGTCAAGACAAATCCCAGATTACAGCACAACCACGCGGCGCGATGCTCCTTTGTGAACAACCTCTTCATGAAGAACAAGACGCTGAATTTACTCAGCATGAGCGCCAGGATGAACATGACCTCACTCGCCAATACCGCATGCGCCAATCGTCCTGCATGATCTTGCGATAAAAGTGTACTGCTCGTTCCCACGCCTTCATTCAACCCGATGTATACAGCGATGTACTGTCCTGTTGCGAGCATTGTTGCGCCGGCAATCAGCCAATCGTCCAGACCGAGCGTGTGGCCTTTTATTTGAAAGCGAGTGATGAGGACGAGGAGAGTGAACATGAAGGAGAGGATGCCTGCGACCCAGACAATGCCCGCCCGGTCGGTAGAGGTCACCGGAGAGAAAGTGTAGGTGGGGTTGGAGGGCGCCATGGCGGCGGGTGGGATGGATGATCGAGCCCGGCGCAGGCGGGCAAAGGAATGGCGGTCGTTATCGATGCGGCGGAGGTCGACGGGCGGAGAAGCGGCGGATCATGACCAGGATGGAGGAGGAATATGTATACCGGACATGGCGTTGTGAAGGAGAATGCGGATGCGAAGCGGTGGAAGTGTACACGAGACACGACGTACGTTGGGCAAGTTGGGGTCTCGAGGGTAGAAAGACACGGCAAAGGCAGAGACGGAAGAGAAGAAGTGCCCAGCTCCGTCCGCGGGAGAGCGACGAACGGAGAGTAGTGATAGGTTGACTTACCGGCGGCATCAGCTTGGCCACACGAAGCATAATACCGATGGGGTAAGGTGGGCCGCTTCTGCTCGGCCGCTTCGTTGGACCGCTATGGTCGACATGCCGTGCTTCATCTCCAGAGTGTCACGAATCCCACGTCCACGGCTGGACTGGGGCTGATTGTGGGAGTCCATGGCGTGGGTAGAGGAGTGGTGGGCTTGCGCCGCGGAGAAGTAGATGTGTATATCCATGAGATCCAGGTCCAGGAGTCCAGGAGTCCAGTATACGCCGGCGAATAAATTCTCCGCAAGAAGACCAGGCAGGAGTGAGTAAAATGCGCACTCTGGTCGATGCCACCCACGGCAGACGCCTCTCGCAGCACGAGCGAACCACACGCACGAGCTGATCGTGTTCCAAGGCGCGAAGGATTGCAGAAGCGGGAGGTAATGAGAGCTGCCTTAGTCATGCTAGAACTACCAACGCAGGGGTTGGCCGGTCTAAAGAGCTGGGGAGTCGTGACCTTCGAATCTCCAAGTCTTCAACGTACCAATATGTCTTCGAGTTCCTTGTTGAGCTACCGGTCCAAAGAGCAAGGCCAGTCTGCGAGTTTGCGACCTCGCTAAAAGAACGCCGCCTCCATTCGATGGTGCGTCGACCAGGATTTAACGCGGTGTAATGCACGAAGATCTTCGTGTCGCTCGCACGAGCTGAGTCCGAGCAGACGGTCGTTCAGGCGAGATGCGTAGAGATGGAGACACGCGATCAGAATCAAATTGGAAGAAGACCCAGAACGAGCGAAAGAGAGAAGAGAGCATGAGAACGACGATGGAACGTCTGCAACATCTGACCGAAGCTACCGACAACGACACAGTCCACAAGGTATTCCAGCGCAAGTACGATGAGATCAGCTTTGTTCGACTGCACCGAATCAACTGGGAAGGTGAAAACAACAGGACGTTCGCTCGCTCCTCCATCAAGCACGCACACGCAATCCTCGAGGCTACTAGTACTCGCCAGTGTCCGGTGCAGATACCTGCATTGGGCAGACCTCATGACGACCATCGAACCTCGCTGTCAACTCCGCCATCACGGCGACATGTCGGTCCTCGCTATGCGACACGCTTCCTCCCCTGCTAGGAAGACCGCGTGGCTCCGGTTGACTCGAGCTCGACGATGCCCAGAAGTTGTATACAAAGGCCACCTGCCTATCGTCTCTCTCTCATCAAAAGAAAAGCGACTCTCGTTCCATCATCTCCTTTCACGAGCAAACCACACTCAAACCTCTCAACATGAACTGTAGCATCCTTACCGCTCTCTTGATCGGCCTCCTCGCACCGATGATCGCGGTACGTGCTCACGTCTCCTCCTTTCCGACCTTTTCTTCTTCCCTCCTGACGTGTCGGCACAGGCTTGCGAAGATCAGCAGTGCGGACGCGATTGCCATGATGGAGGACACTCCAATGGCGGCAACTGGTAAGCCAACTTTCAGTCCTTGGGATCGTCAACCGATCCATTTATTCTGATATGAACCGCACACAGCGACGGACACAATACGTGCCTCTGCAACTAAAGCCTGCTGGACCCATTCACAGTCTGGAGAAATCTCAAGACGAGTCGTACAACTGTGTAGATAAATCGTATTCATTCGATGAAACTCAACACTCTGTACTTTCTCGCAAAAACATTTCCCGAAATCACTCCCGCGCGCGAGAAAGCAACCGCATATAAACAAATTTCCCGCTTCGTCTCCGTGTATCGTATCCTCCTTCCCAGTCATGTCATCGGCCGTGAAACCGTTCGAGGCGCTTCACACCATCGTACATCATCTCCGCCTCATCTTTCCATTTCCTCTATCGCGCTCAATCTAAAAAAGTGGGTATCGGGCAAACGAGAGAATCGCAGCTTCCTTTCCTTTCCTTTCCTTTCCTTTCCATTGAAGTAAAAACACCTCGTCCCGGGACGGACGGTATAAATATATTCGTGAGCTCACGTCGTAGCTCCTCAATCCAGCTCTCATCACGCTTAAGCAGCGGTGATGATGGTCGACGGAGCACCAGCCTTGTGGAGGAGCTCGTAGGGTGGGCGCTTGACAATTCCACCAGTGACGGGCAGCTGGCTGCCAACACCAGTGAGGTACGAGTCGACGTCGCGCGCGCACTGTCGACCCTCATTGATACCCCACACAATCAAGGACTGACCGCGACGGCAATCGCCCGCGGCGAACACGCCCTCCAAGCTGGTGGTGTACTTGCCGGGAGGAGTCTTGAAGTTCTTGCGACCGTCGAGCTCGATCAAGCCCTCGGTGACCTTTTCCTCGGGGGAGAGGAAACCCATGGAAATGAGCACGAGTTCAGCAGGGAAGAATTCCTCGCTGCCTTCAATCTCCTTCATGTCCCAGCCGCCGGCCGAGTTCTTGGTCCAGTCCAGACGCTTGACGTTGACACCCTTGACGGCGCCGGAGCCATCGTCGACGAACTCCTTGGACATGATGCAGAACTCACGTGGGTCGCGGCCCATGTGGGTCTTGACCTCGGTGTGACCGTAGTCGACACGGTAGATGCGAGGCCACTGTGGCCAGGGGTTGTCGGCCGCGCGGGCAGCCGGTGGCTGGGGCAGCAGCTCGAAGTTGATGACCGACTTGGCGCCGTGACGGACGGAGGTACCGATGCAGTCGTTACCGGTGTCACCACCACCAATGACAACAACGTTCTTGCCCTTGGCGGAGATGTATGCCTCGTCGGCAAGCTCGGAGTCGAGGAGCGACTTGGTGTTCTTGTGCAAGAACTGCATGGCGTAGTGAATACCCTCAAGCTCGCGGCCGGGGATCTTCAGGTCGCGAGCGACGGTTGATCCAGTGGCGAGGATGACGGCATCGTTATCCTTGCGAAGACTGTCAAAGGTGACATCGCCTTCGCCAACAAAGCAACCAGTGACGAACTTGATGCCCTCGGCCGCCATGAAGTCCACTCGACGCTGGACAACGTTCTTGTCGAGCTTCATGTTGGGAATACCGTACATGAGGAGACCACCGACACGATCGGAGCGCTCGTAGACGGTGACCTCGTGACCAGCCTTGTTGAGCTGATCGGCAGCAGCCAGACCGGCAGGACCAGATCCGACAATGGCGACAGTCTTGCCGCTGCGGAACTTGGGTGGAGATGGTACCATCCAGCCCATCTCGAAACCACGGTCGATGATGGCGCACTCGATCGACTTGATACCGACAGGGTCCTCGGTGATTCCAAGCACACAAGCGCCCTCGCAAGGAGCTGGGCACACACGACCAGTGAACTCGGGGAAGTTGTTGGTCATGAGAAGGCGGTTAAGGGCGTCCTCCCATTGGTTCTGGAACACCAATTCATTCCACTTGGGAATGATGTTGGAGATCGGGCAACCAGTATCGGACTGACAGAACGGCACACCACAGTCCATGCATCGAGCAGACTGATACTTGAGCTCGTCCTCGTTCAAGCGCTGAGAAAGCTCGGCCCAATCACGAGTGCGAGTCTTGGAAGAGCGATACTTCTCAGAGCGGCGCTGATACTTCATGAAACCCTTGGTCTTGTCGAGTACCAAAGCGGAGCGCTTCTTCTCGGCGGCATTGTCTGGAACGCTCTCCTCAAGATCCTGGAGAGTAGCCTTCTTCTTCTCGGCGGCGTGCTCGTGCTCGCGGGATTGCTCGTGCAGGTTGCGGACGGAGTTGCCGGGCAGGATAGGCAGTGGGTACTCAGCACGGCGGGCCTCTTCCTTCTTCTTGGCCTCCTCCTCCATTACACGCTTGTAGTCGGTGGGAAGAACCTTGACGAAGCGAGGCAGGGCGCGGTTGAAGTCGAGCAGGATTCTGGCAGCCAGCTCAGAGCCGGTATAGTGGTGGTGATCCTCGATGAGACCGCGGAGGAAAGCAATCTCGTGTGGGTCCTCGAGGGAAGACAGCTCAACCATTTCCTGGTTGACCTTGCCCTCGAAGTCGTGGTGCAAGTCTAGAACGTACGCGATACCTCCGGACATACCGGCGGCAAAGTTGCGACCAGTGCTGCCGAGCACGACAACACGTCCACCAGTCATGTACTCACAACCGTGGTCACCGACACCTTCAACAACGGCGGTGACACCGGAGTTGCGAACGGCGAAACGCTCAGCAGCGACACCACGGAAGAAGCAAGTACCCATGGTAGCGCCGTACAAGCAGGTGTTTCCAATAATGACGTTCTCCTCAGCCTTGAAGACAGAGGAGCGCGGAGGGTAGATGATCAAGCGACCACCAGACAGACCCTTTCCAACGTAGTCGTTGGCATCTCCCTCAAGCTCGAGGGTGACACCTGGCGCGAGGTAGGCACCGAAGGACTGTCCAGCGGAACCACGGATGTTTGCGTGGATGGTGTCCTGTGGCAGACCCTTCTCACCGTAGCGCTTGCTGATCTGGTAAGAAAGAGTGGCACCCATGGCACGATCGGTGTTGACAATGTCACATTCGATGCGGCATGGCAAACCCTTCTCAAGAGCGAGCTCGGACTCTGCGATGAGTTTGTTGTCAAGACGAACGTGGAGCTTGTGGTCCTGCTTGCGGACGTTGTAGGTGGCAACGCCAGAGCGGAGGGTGTGAGCCGGAGTCAAGATCAAAGACAGGTCGATGTTCTCGGTCTTCGCGTTCCTGAGATCCTCGCGGACCTTAAGCAGCTCGGTGTGACCGACCATCTCGTTGACAGTGCGGAATCCGAGTTTGGCCATGATGGCACGGAGCTCGTTGGAGATGTAGTAGAAGAAGTTGATGACGTGCTCGGGCGTTCCCTTGAACTTCTTCCTTAGCTCTGGGTCCTGGGTAGCGATACCGACAGGGCAGGTGTTTAAGTGGCACTTCCTCATGAAAACACAACCCATGGCGATGAGAGGAGCAGTAGCGAAACCAAACTCCTCAGCACCGAGCAAGCAGGCAAGAGCGACATCACGTCCAGTACGGAGCTGACCATCAGTCTGGACAACAACACGTCCACGGAGATCGTTGAGCACCAAAGTTTGGTGAGTCTCGGCGAGACCCAACTCCCACGGCAGACCAGCGTACTTGATACCAGTCCATCGAGAAGCACCGGTACCACCGTCGTGGCCGGAGATGAGGATGTGATCAGCCTTGGCCTTGGCGACACCAGAGGCGACGATACCCACACCAGTCTCCGACACGAGCTTGACCGAGACACGAGATCTCGGGTTGGAGCACTTCAGATCGTAGATCAATTGCTTAAGATCCTCGATGGAGTAAATGTCGTGGTGAGGAGGTGGGGAGATGAGACCGACACCGGGGGTAGAGTGACGAGTACGAGCGATGGGTCCGGACACCTTGTGGCCAGGAAGCTCACCACCCTCACCAGGCTTGGCACCTTGAGCCATCTTGATCTGAAGCTCGTCGGCATCAGCAAGATAGTTGCTGGTGACACCGAAACGACCAGAGGCGATCTGCTTTATGGCAGAACGCATGGTGTCTCCATTGTCCATTGGCAAGCTGCGCTCGGGGTCCTCGCCACCTTCACCGGTGTTGGACTTTCCGCCGAGTCTGTTCATGGCGACGGCAAGAGTGGAGTGAGACTCCATAGAGATGGAACCGTAAGACATAGCACCGGTGACGAAGCGACGGACGATCTCAGTCCATGGCTCGACCTGCTCAACGGGGATGGCATTGGCAGAGTCAAAGTCGAAGTCAAGAAGACCACGAAGGGTGCAGTTCTTGATTTGCTCGTACTCGGAGCGAGAGTAGGCCTCGTACGACTTGTCGTTCTTCATGCGAACAGCGTCCTGGATGTTCGCAATGGAGACAGGGTCGTTGACGTGAGGCTCGCCACCATCACGCCAGTGGTACTCACCAGTCTCGGCAAGACCTGGCACCTGGAGGATGTTGCGGGTTGGGTAGCCCTTCTCGTGGAGAGCGAAGGCGTCCTGAGCGATCAACTCGAATGTCATACCACGAATGCGCGTGGCAGTTCCAGTGAAGCAGCGATCAACGACAGTGTCGTCAATTCCGAGCGCCTCGAAGATCTGAGCTCCCTTGTAACTCTGAAGAGTGGAGATACCCATCTTTGACATGACTTTAAGAATACCGCCATCACAAGAGTGCTTGTAGTTGCCGACGAGAGTCTCTGGAGTGATCTTCTTGCGGATCAGGCCCTCGCGGTTGAGCTTGAGAATGCACTCAATAGCGAGGTAGGGGTTGATGGCATCAGCACCATATCCGACGAGCACACACATGTGGTGGACCTCACGAGCCTCAGCAGTCTCGACAACGAGAGCAGCCTGTGCACGCCATCGGTTGCGGACCATGTGGTGGTGGACCATACCAGTAGCCAGGAGGGCAGACACAGCGACATTATCAGCGGAAGTGTTGCGGTCGGAGAGAACGATGATCTTGTCGCCTCTCTCGATGGCGTCGGAAGCATCCTGGCAGATGCGGTCGAGGGCGTTGTTGTAACCCTCGATACCCTCTGACTTCGGGAAGGTGATGTCGATGGTAGCGAGAGTCCAGTCGGAGTGCATGCTGGGGATCTCCTTGAGAGCGTTGAACTCCTCGACATCCAGGATCGGCGATGGGAGGTACAATCGGTGGCACTGTTCCTTGTTCATCTCCAACAAGTTGCCCTGAGGTCCGACATAAGACCCGAGCGACATGACCACGGCCTCACGAATGGGATCGATGGGAGGGTTCGTGACCTGTGCGAAGAGCTGGCGGAAGTACTCGTATAGCAGGCGTGGCTGCTGAGCCAAGCATGCCAATGGAGCATCGTTACCCATGGATCCGAGTGCCTCCTTCGAGTCGGCGGCCATGGGAGCGAGAAGGAGGGAGACCTGCTCGAGCGAGTATCCGAAAGCCTTCAGTCTGGGATCCTCGTGGACCTTGGTCTCAGTGAGCTTGAGAGACAGATCGGTGCCATTCTCAATGAGCTTCTTCTGGATGTCTGGGAGAACCAACAGCTGCTGGTCGAGCCATGACCTGAAGTCCTGGCGGCTGGCGACAGTCTCCTTCAGCTCAGCGTCGTCGATGATTCTTCCGGCAACAGTGTCGACGAGAAGCATGCGACCAGGCTGAAGTCTGCCCTTCTGCACGACAGTGGATGGGTCGACCGTGATGGTTCCGACCTCGGAAGCACAGATAATGCGATCATCGTCAAGGACGTAGTAACGGCAAGGCCTCAACCCGTTTCGGTCGAGAGTAGCACCGCAGTAGCGGCCGTCGGAGAAAGTGAAAAGAGCTGGACCATCCCAAGGCTCCATCATGCAGGCAGCCCATTGGTAGTATGCCTGCTTCTTCTCGTCAATGGCATCGTTTCCTTGCCATGCCTCTGGCACCATGAGCATGACTGCCTCTGGAAGCGAGAGAACACCGTTGATCACCAGGAGTTCGAGAACGTTGTCAAAAGCCGCCGAATCAGAACCTCCGTCTTCAATGATGGGATACATGGAGTCGAGGTCCTCGCCGAAAACGTCCGACTTCAACACACCCTCGCGAGCGCGCATCCAGTTCTTGTTTCCGCGGAGAGTGTTGATTTCTCCGTTGTGTGCGGCCCATCGCAGAGGCTGTGCTCTGTCCCACGACGGGAATGTGTTTGTGCTGAAACGAGAGTGCACCAGCGCAAAGTGACCTTCGTAGTCCACGTTGACCAAATCGTGGTAGTAGTCGTACACCTGGACTGGCGAAAGCTGGCCCTTGTACACAATGTTCTTGTTGCTGAGCGAGCACAGGTAGAACCAGTTGTGAAGCCCGATAACGTGGGTGGCACGCTTCCTCAGGATGTACAGCTGAAGCTCGAATGTTCGCTCGTTGTACTTGTCGTTGAAGTCCTCCTTTGGCTCCTTGCCGTCACCGTAGACGGACTTCAGCACGACGAAAGGCTGGAGAATGATCGGCTCTCGTGACTTGGCCGCTGGTCCGAGCAGAGAGCTGTCCTTGGGAACCTCTCGCCAGCCGAGAACTCGAAGATCGAGGCCATCGGCGATGTCTTCAAATTGATCGAGTGTCTGCTTGAGTGTTTCCTCCTCTGGCTTGAAGAAGATGTTTCCCACGGCGTACTTGCCGAAGTCAGGAAGCTTGTAGCCTTGCTCCCGCTCAAAGTTCTTGAGGAAAAACTTGTGAGGGATCGATGTCATGACGCCTGCGCCATCACCGTCTCGTGCATCGGAACCCACCGCACCGCGATGGGTCATGTTGCAAAGCAGGTTGCGGGCTATCACACAGTCAGTCCAAGCCTTATGTTGTTCACCGCCTCTCGCTGCACTCACCATCTTTGACAATCTTGTGGCTGGCGACACCCTTGATGTTGGCGGCGAAACCAACACCGCAGGCATCTTTCTCAAGCTCCGGGTCGTAGAGACCTTGCTTGAGTGGGAGCGCACCCGCCCATGACTTGTTCTCTGGTGTGTTCTGGTATGGATAGATGTTCGCCGGCTCTTCTTCTATTTCCTCGATGACATGCTCTGCTTTTACATCGTCGGCGAAGGCTACCCGGCCCATTCTATCGGCGAGAGGCCGATTGGTTCGAGTATGAGGGAGTGGCGGTATCAGGGAGCGAAAAGGTGGTGCAGAGAGCGGATATACGTCTGAAGGGAGGCTTTTGTCAGTCACAAGCGCGAAAAGTTGTACATGTGTAGAGACGAAGCAGTGTGGTCCAATTTCCAGGCCGGTGCGAGATGATGAAGATTGCGGTGCATCCAGGGTCGAGACCTGGGATAATGCAAGTCGAGCTTCAACGAGATGGCCAAGGCGTAGTGCGAGACAGATCGGTGGCGCGGATGATGTCGACGACTTTATTCAGGTCGACACGTCGACGAGGATACCAGGATGTCCATTCGGTCAAAGTTGGTCGCTCGTTGCTGGCCTCGTCATGTGCGGGCGCGGCGGGATCTCAAGAGCGGGCGTTTCGTGGGGGTGGAGGGCGATGCATTGGCTTGTTTGCGAGGACGGAGGATGAAGGGGGTTCGGTTCGAGGCCGCGACGTTCACTTACCGCTGCTCCTGCTGTGGTGTGGTTCCTCGTGTGTATTGGCGACTGCTTGCACTGGTCGTAGTGGTGTGGTTTGGTCGAAGTGGTGGAGAGGATGGAGAGCGGCGAGACGAGCAGAAAGGCGGTTCGGAGTCGAGGGCACCCAGCCTTTTTTCACCCTCCGAGAGTGGAGATGTGATTTAGCGTTATTCAATAATCGATCTCCACCTCCCTCGCCCAAGAAACCGCCCGTGATCGCCTACACTACACTCTCGCTTCTGGAATTACGGGTTGTGCACTACTACAGGCTAGATATTCCATTCGATTTCATGTATTCATATGGCTGGCTGTTGTGCGTGCGATGTGGATTTCTATGCGGCCAAGGGATCAGGAGCCGCATTGATTCCCATGTGAGAGAGACAGCTACCACAGGAAGATCACCCACACTGCATACCACCTCGGCCGCCACCGATCGACAACAGCATAGCAAAGCAACATTCGCAGTTTTATCTCCGAACTGCCTTTTCCTTTGTTTCTATGACGAGTAGACAGGGTCTGGCTCGCTCCAGACGTATGCGCAGCAAGGCGTCTTTCCTCAACGATGCTTCGACAAACAAGCACAACGTCTCTCCCTCTCCTGCACCAACCTTCACCGGGAACATGCATCTCCACGCACAGCGTAGCCATACAGATCGCTCGTGAAAATAATTTCCAAAAGCCGGCCCTTGCTACCCCAGCCGGGCAGAGTTTAGACTCGCAGCTGGAGTGATCGGACAGCGCACTCGGAGATCATAGCTCGATCCTGACCGAGCCTTCAGACATCGCTCATTCGCTGCGTGGATCTGTGACCACCGGAATGACTTCAGCCGGTATCCACTGCCGCCAGATTGCCGTGCAGGAACCTAGCCGGCCAGTGAAGTCTGTTTGTTGAGCTTATTCCGCGCGCAGCAATTGGGTGGAGCACTCCTGCGTCGCTGTTCCGTGGAGTCATTCTGGCGTGTCAACCCACGTTGCTGGTTCTTATCGCTCGCATGTGACACGTCTGTTGCTCGCCGCGCTCCAGAGGTCTCTTTGTTGGTTGTCGCTGTGAACGCCTGTCTGTTTGAAATACACGATCAGCGTCGTACCACCTCGAAGGAGACTTTCCCATCGATGCGGTCCTCTACCTCGCCCACAACAGCTTCTTCGGAGACGCACGCGAGGACCTGGTCGGACCCATGCACTTCGTAACTCGCCTAGTTCTACCACCCATGATGATGACAATCATGACAGGCACGCCGCGCAGCTCCCCTGCTTTGAGCTCATACCCTGAACGATCGGCCAGTTGCTCGGCCTCGCAACAGAGCGAGCCAGGCCAGACCGCATCTCTTGCATCGGAAGAATCCGGAGAGTGGTTGAGGAAGCGACCCGACTCCCCGACATCTGTCCATTTCTCCGCTTCTCCAAAATATTGCCCCAAGCTTCCGATGTCGGCATCACAAAACTTTGCCCGGTCGCTTTCTCTCCCGTCGTCTTGGTGGAGCTGGACGGTCGAGATGAAGTTGCGATGGGGCGGGCAAAATTGCCCTGTGTTTGTTCGCACTTTCACGTGGAAGACCCCTCTTTGCATGCAAGCTTCACTCCCGCGTGGGCGTCCCGCTTGCTCACCGCTTGGAGGTTGTCGTTACACATACGTTTGCGATATAGCGACTGCGATTACTATACTGTTACGCAACGTATTCGATGGAGACAGGTCGTGGGTGACACCTCATCGTGAATGTCCTTGATACTTGCGCTCGTCGCATATTCTTTTGTGAATTTTTGTGATGTACACCAAGGTATGCCTGAGCTGACCACAACCCCGTAAGCCATGCTTTTGCAGTGCATGTCCCGTATGATGTGTCTGCCGGTTCTTCGCGAGATCCGTCTTATGCAAGTGTCCACATGAGAGGTTTGCAGCACAGTGAAGCTACTTTCTCAGTGCACCTCTCCTCCTCCAAGTGCCGCTATAGACATGCCGTGTTGTCATAACTTCGTCCAACTCCAATGTAGGTATCGATCGCGCGCGTGACACGCTTACTCCTCCATCGCATCGTCCTCCTGGAAGTCCTCATCATCCTCATCGTCCTCGTCATCCTCTGGGAGCTGCTTGGCAGCCTCAGCGTAGTCGATGGCTTTGCCGCGAGTGCGTCCCGGGACGATGTTGTCGGTGTCGATCTCTTCCATGTTGTCCTCATCAGCCTCTTCTGGCTCGCCCTCGCCCTAGTGGAGACTGTCAGCCATTGCCGGCGTTTGTAGCATGCCCGAACGTAACGCTTACCTCCTCCGCGGACTCCTCATCCTCGTCATCCTCAGACATGGCTTCCGGCTCGATTGCCTTTCCCTTGCCCTTGTCGGCGTGCTCTTGAGTGTCCATGGGCGTGTCGACGGACTTCACGCTGTCGGTGGGGTCTTGCACGTTGTTACTCATATTGGCGGTTTGTGATGCGTTGTTGTGTGCGTTCCTTATGTGTATGTCGTCAGTACGGCGATTCACACAACGAGGATTGCATTCGGCGATACGCACTTGAAATGTGTACTTTGTCGGAGGATGTTGGTGGTTGTGATGAAATTGATGCAAATGTTGATGTTGGTAGCTGCACAGCAACGAGTGAATGAATCGGACTAGCGCGCCTTCTTTTTCGCGCTGGCGCGAAGCTGACACGTGCCAATCGCGTCCACTTCGCCGTCCGCTTCGACATCACCTCTTTCGGAGAGTGAATTCGCAGCACCTACACTCGCAACAACAATGTCGACAGCATTGCGAGGACGACCGGCTCGTGAGTATGTGATTGAGGCCTGAGCATGAATACGTATTGATCACAACATTTAGATGCGCCTGGTCCAACATATTTCAGCTACACTCCCAATGGCAAGAAACTCGTCACGGCCGGCCTGAATGGTGCTGTGCGTATCTTCGACCATGGCTCCGACGATGAGCCTGCGATCATTGATGTCTCCTCCGAGAATCATCTCGCCGTGGTCACGACGAATGACTTCTTCGTTATTGCGACTGAGGAAGGAGAGGTGGTGAAGTACTCTCTTGTCACCAAGAAGATGGAGGAGATCTTGACTCGCTGTACCGGAGCTGTACGAGACCTTGCCATTTCGCCAGATGGACAATGGGTGGCCGTGGCCAGCGAGTGAGTTGTACCAATGTGTCCATGTCAATGCTTGCTGATATGTTCCTCCAGCGAGCTCGAAGTCAAGATCGTCAACACCGCCGACCAGTCTAGGATCATGTACTTGCGTGAGCAGTCGCGACCGGCGAAGCATGTCTCATTCGACCTGAGTGGTGCTACTTTGGCAGTCAGCTGTACAGATGGCATAATTTACATGTACTCGCTCAGCTCTGAACAGCCGCAATTGATCAAACGTGTGGACGGATTGATTGGAATGCAGAGCACGGACTCGGAGGCCAGCACATTGGTAGTTTGGCATCCGGATGGTCGAGCTTTCGTTGTGCCGACACAAAGTAAAGGTGAGCTTGTCTCTCTCCTCTGGAGCACTGCTCCACGACTAACACATTCATAGACTTACAGGTGGTCTCCCGTAGTGACTTCAGTCGCCAGAAGACGTTCGCTGGAGGGCACAAATCAGACATCAGTGCCTTGGCATGGTCTCCGAACGGTGCATTGCTAATCACTGCTGGCGTGGACAAGAGCCTCGTGCTTTGGGATGCGAGATCACAGGAACTGCTCAAAGCATACTCCGACGTACGGGAAACCATCCTGGACATTCAATGGCATCCAAAGGACAACGTGTTGTCGTACACCAATAACAACGGCGAGCTTTTCATTCGGGAGGACTTTCTCTCAGACGATCACAGGAGGCTGGCAAGAGCAGAGCAGCAGCCGTCGCCTTTGCTCAACGATCCTCTTTCGGAGGTATCTGGGAATGCTCGAAAGCAATTATTGCCAAATGGTATGCCGAAGCGCACCGCCGAAGATGACTATCTGGACGACCTTCTCGGCCCAGACGCGATGTCCGAAGGAGGCGATGCCTTCATCGAGGATGACGATGGCGCAGGATATGCCGAGGAGCCAAATCACTTCGGCAAGCGTGCAGCAGGCCCAATAGCTGGTCCGAATCCGAAACGTCCTGCAGCGGCCTTCAGCACATGGCAACCTCAGATCCGAGAGGCGTTTCAACCTGGCAGCACGCCATGGAAAGGCAACCGACGCTATCTTTGCTTGAACTTGACAGGATTCGTATGGACTGTCAATCAGGACACTCACCACACCGTGACTGTCGAGTTCTACGATCGCCAGGAGCACCGCGACTTTCACTTCACAGACATCTACCGTTACGATAAAGCGTGCTTAAACAACAAAGGCACACTCTTCTCATGTCCTTCCTCCAGGGAGAACCCGTCCACCATCTTCTACCGACCGCACGAGACTTGGACGTCACGCACGGAATGGCGAACACAACTCCCCGCTGGCGAGGATGTAACATCAATGTCACTCAGCGACTCCTGCATCGTCGTCACCACCACCACCGGCTACGTCAGAATCTACAGCCTCTTTGGACTCGCCATGAAAGTCCACCGACAAAAGAGCACACCCGCAGTCACATGCGCAAGTTGGCGCGACTACGTCATGACAGTAGGCAACGGTCCAGTCGGTGGCGACGGCACAACACGACTCCTCTACACCATCGAAAACGTCAAGCGCGACGAAATCTGCCAAAACGAAGACATCCTCGCCCTAGCAGAAGGCACCGAGCTCCGCAGCGTGTTTTTCAGCGACAAAGGCGACCCTTGCATCTACGACAGCGAAGGTGTCCTGCTCGTACTCCAACACTGGCGCACCCCTGGCCAAGCAAAATGGGTGCCCCTACTCGACACCCGCACTCTCGCCCGCCTCGCCAGCGGCCGCAAAGAAGAAACCTACTGGCCCGTTGCCGTGGCGGAGAACCGCTTCCACTGCATCATCCTCAAAGGCGGCGAGAAGTATCCCTACTTCCCTCGGCCCTTGCTCTCCGACTTTGAATTCAAGATTCCCATCACCTCCGCCCCAGCAGATCTCGATGAAGAAGACCCCGACGACGAAACTGTGCGCCAGCGCGACTTCGAAGAGCAGTACGTCCGCTTCTCGGTGCAGCACTCCCTGCTTCGCGACTTGGTGGACAATACCAACGCCACGACCGCCCAGCGCGCGGAAGTGTCAGTCATGGAGCGGGAAGTGGATAAAGTGCTGCTGCAGCTGGTCGCGGCGGAGTGTCGACAAGGCGAGGAGAGAGGGATGAAAGCGCTGGAGGTGGCGGCGTTGATGCGGGATAAGACGGGCAAGATGTTGGAGGCGGCCGGGAAGATTGCGGCGAGGTTTCAGTTGGGAACGTTAGGGGAGAAGATTATGGAGCTGGCTGAAAGGAGGCTTGTGGGGTTGGTCGGGGAGGAGGATTGAGGTGATGGGTAGTACGATGCACAGCGTGTGGTGGGGAGACGGATTGGATGACTTCGGAGCGATGGCGGGTGTCACTTTTGTTGAATGGGATGGGTCTTGGATGAGAACAAGGCATCAGGCGGTGTACGGCGCATTGTAAGCAAGACTGTGTGTAATTTTGGGCATCAGATTCGACAGGTTCAATGAACAGCAATGACTCCGCCGACTTCTGCCCGACGTTTCTCCAAAGTCCCAGGCAGCACATCATCCCACTTCCCCAGCCGCTGCCTGACATCCCGCGCATGGGCAGCGTATCATAGATCGGAAGGAAGGAGTCACCGGCCGCAGTCCGTTGCCTCCAGCTCGCTGATCACACCGCTTGGGAAATCACCAGAGGCGAGGAAGAACATGCTCAATCACGACGTCAGGGGGAGAGAAATCACTGGCTCTTCCGTGGCGAAACGTATGTCAGAAGGACATTGCCACATGCCACCCGGATCGCAGTGTTCAAATCGCCGTCATCCGATTCCCTTTTGCCGGAGGAGACATTCGGGTATACCGCCTGCGGGTAGCAAACATTTCCTCCGTCGCACCACATCGCTCACCTGTCCAGCTCCGCCTCTCTCTCACCACCACAGACACTCGCGAGACACAAGGACCATCTCCGATCGCCCAACTCGGGTCCTTGCGCGGCATTCCTCGGTTCCATGCGTTTCGTCGATGCCTGCCATTGCCTGCTGATCATTGGTCCCGGTTCTCTCTCTCTCTCGGAGCAGCGGAGGCGGAGGTATCGTATTCGCGGCTCACTCGCAGGTCTATTTGCATCGCTCTATGGGACGCTGCTACCCCTGCTGCAACTCATAGGCGATCGTGCATGGCGGATGCGGGTGTTCCGTGCGACATGACTCTGACTGCATGTCGGCACGTAAATGGCGGCCTCTGCCCAGAAAATTTTCTGTGACTGCTGGCTGGCTGGGCGGAGTCGGGCACGGGAGCAGGTCCACGATAGTCACGCGCAGTCCGCGCGGTTCGCGGAGGCGAAAGTGTGCGACGACGGGAGACGGAGGCATATAAGCGCGGTGGGAAGCCGTCTTGGGCAGATGTGGATTCATTCCTCGAATTGAACACTTCTCTTCTGACCTGTGAGCAATTCTTGGAATGCATACTGCCCACACTCTTGGTCTGAGATATCGCGGCAAGAACTCGAACTCAAGCCGGTGACAGCGGGCAACACACTTGTGAGTTCCACGCTGGTTGGTCTGCAGTCTTGAGAAGAGGCCACTGACTGGAAGTCAGCTTCACACTTCAACGGACCTAGCGGTTCGAGCCTGATTCAATAACATGGGCATGAACCCCTTCTTCGGCGGCCAGCACTTCCTACCGCAAAACATGATGTCGCCCGCCTTTGGCTTCGGCGGCATGGGAGGCTTCGGAAACGGAGGAGGTCTCCAGGGCTGGGGCGGCGGTCTCGGTGGCGGCGGCTTCGGCGGGTTTGGTGGCGGCGGTCAAATCGACGTTTACAATCTGATCGCACTCGGCCTCTGGGATCCGGATGACCTGGAGAGTTACCTCGAGCAAATGTTTGAGGAGGCATCGATGCAAGGCATTCAGATTGGGGCCGACATGCAACAGTACCGAGACTTGGTGCAGATGGCGCGGCAGCAGCAGCAGCAGCAAGTGAATGTCTTCGTGCCGGGTGGCGGCTATGGACGCGGGCAAGGAAGGGCACGAGATCAGAGATTCTGGAAACAGCTTGCCAGGGGTGGTGGAGGCGGCGCTATGTGGGGTGGGATGGGTGGTATGGGCGGTAATTGGCGGGGCGGGTGGGGAGGCGGATGGGGAGGAAACGGTCCGAGGAGAGGGATGGGTTGGAATGGCGTGAATCGTCCTGGCCAACTCCGTTTGACGGGCTCGCCTTCGCCGTATAACGTCCCGTTCAATCTGCGGTTGACGAGGTCTTGATCAGTGAGGACTCGGCGGGCTTGGAGTGTTCGATTTGTCGATGTCAGAGTGTTGTCTCGGGATTGGAAGGGCCTGGTCGCTGGCAACGGCATTCAACATGCACACTGAGACGGCCGATATTGTATCATAAAGAACGGACACAGCTCAGCTTTTGTTGATTCCATTCCATTAGCGGAAATCTCCCTCACTGGTTTTGAGGCTCCTGAGTATAATCTTACAACATGTTCTTCTCCATCTTCTCCATCTTATCTTCGCCACCAGTTCCCGCCTCAATCGCATTCTTCCAATCGCCAGACCGTATTGTGCTCCAGTTACACCAATGCGTTTCATGCCGCGTCCGTCTCCAGAATAGCTTCGGAGGCAGCCCGTCGATGCCGCTCCCCGTCGATGGCATTCGAGATGCAAGATCTCCGCGCGGTCTCGCACTGCTGCAAGGTCGTGCTGCCATCTGCTGTGTCCGCCAGCACAGATATCGGACGTATCCCCGAAAAGAATTTGCCAGTTTTTGAAATCACAACTTCGCAGGCAACAGACTGCAGACCTGCGTGGTCCAAATCCTTCGCCTAGCCTTCAATCACAACATCTCAGGCAACAGCTCGCAGGCTCCGTCACCAGACTCGTCGCCTTATTCCGAACCCTCACTCTTTCACCCCAATGCATCACTCCTTCACACCACCCACCAGCTCACTCCTCGCGCCCTCCTCATCGTCGTAATCCCTCGCAAACGCCCCTTCCACCGCACTCGTCCTCAACTCCCACACATCCTCCGAATTCGCCACCTTTTTCCTCTCCACATCTCTCATCGCATAATGCTCACTAATCGCCTTCTCCTTTTCATGTTGTGGGAGCGTCCTCGTCCTCATACAAAACCAAAACGCACCCCACTGCTCGGAACACTGCCGGAGGTGACCGTAGCGGTAGATGTCGTTGAACTTCCCGCCGATGGATTGGCAGTAGAAGGCTTGGTCGAAAGCGGCGCGGCAGGACATGGTGCGGGGGTATATGGCTTGGGGGGAGATGTCGAGGGTGCCGTCGGGGCGGAGGCGGGAGGGGAAGTGTGGTTTGGGCGGTTCTTGTGGAGCGCTCTGGGTGGTGTTTGTGGTTGTAGTGGTTTGTGAGGAGGCTCCTATCTCTTTTAGGAAGGCTTCGAGATCGGCGTCGGCTTGTTGCTCGCGGGTTTGAGGGGGAGGGGGGGAGGAGGGAGCTGGACTGGGTCGGCCAAAGATGCGGAGTCGTTGTTCTTCTGTGAGGGCGACATTGCTGGCGTTGTCATCGTCTTTTCCTGGCGCAGCAGTCTCGCCAGTAGATGATCCCCAGAGCCATCCCATGTTGATGTTGTATAGTGTTGGATCGGTTGGAAAGACGTCTCAAGCTTCACAACTCTCTCTCGGCTCAACCTTCCCCGCCAAGCATCGCCAACTTCACTTCACCTGGCCCCAAGCATCGGACCATGATCGAATGAGGCAAGTCCTTCCTGTGTCTGACTTCAATACTCGACATCATCGGAAAAACGTCGTCAGAGTGAGGCATAGTCAGCATAATGCAGTCGAGAATGATGAATATATCATAGCCCGACCCCCGGCACTTCCGCAGTCATCCTAAGTACAACCCCGGTGGCATCCTCTCAACATCACCCATATCCATAACCCACCTCCCTTCACTCCTCCAACACAGCAACATCCACCATGCCCATCCGCCCAGCAACCTACGCCGACCTCGTCCCAGCCGCCAAAGTCCTCGCAAAAGCCTTCTTCAACGAACCCCTCTACGGCCAATACATGCACCCTCACCGCGAGCAGTATCCCGACGATGTATACCTGACCTTCCTCCACAAACTGCGTCTCGCCTGGCTCGGCTCCATGGATCAAGTCCTCGTATCCTACAAACCGGACCCCTCCCATCCCTCCGGCGAACTCATCACCGGCTGCGCACACTGGAATCGAATCTCCTCGTCCTCTGCAGAAGGATGGCTCACGACGGCGAAAATCGCGGCGATGAAGACGTATAATTACCTCGAGTCCTTTGCCTATCCCAACCGCGCCGCTGCCGAACCTTCCCGCCTCGACATACTCACACCCACACTCCCTTTCTGCGCACACTTCTGGACCGGCACGCGGGCCGAAGTCTGGGATCTCGTGTTGCTCGGCGTCGACCCCGCGCAAGGAAGGCAAGGTTTCGGGAAGGAATTGGTGGCGAGGGGGTTCGAGGCTGCAAGGAGGGATGGGGTGGGGTGTAGTGTTACCAGTTCGCAGGGGAATGAGGGGTGGTATCAGAGGTGTGGGTTTGAGACGTTGGTGGGGTGGGTGGGAGAGCAGGGCGGGATGAGGAATCCAATTAAGAGGGAGAGGATTCCGGGGGGTGCGGTGTTGTTTTGGGATAATGGGAGGGGGATTGAGGGGGTGGAGGAGTATTTGGAGAAGTGAGTGAGATTGGTGGAATTAATGATGCTATGCTATGCTATGCTATTTCCGATGAGGTCAAAATATGAAGCTTGTAATGGACTTGTGGCGGTAAGTGAGTTGAGCTACCAGACAGAGCCCAGTAGCCTCTGTAAGGCCAGTCCTCACTCTGTGAGAAAACCAAACGCTTCATTGTCGCTCGCAATCATTCGGCGCCCGCTGCTGGACCGTGTCGCGAACTTCATGCGTAGGAGCCAAGTTCACCCTCACACTTCCGTCAACAAGGGAAGATGCTTCTCGAAACATCTCGCTCATCTGTTGGCAGCTCTCAATCTTCGATCTTGATGACAGTCTCCTGTTTGACAGTCTCCAATCGCTCGAGAGCTTCAAGCTCATGCTCGGCTTGGAGCGTCTCCTTGGCTATGCGCTGCTCCTCTCTCTCGATTGCCAGAACCCGAAGTTTGTGCTGCAGCCGGGCCTTCTTGATACTGTTACCGCCAAATTTCTGCTCACGCTTCACCTTGTGGTTGTCGTCACTGTCGTCCTCGATGGTGATGATCTCACTTTCCTCAACCTTGATCATCGGTTTCGGTGAATCGACTTCCTCATCGTCTTCATCTCTGGCCGTAGAGCTGGAGGTGACGCTCAGTCTCTTGGCGGGAGGCTCTGGGAGCGAAGAATCTCCGGCCCGCTTTCTGGAGTCGGGCGGAGAACTCACTGCTTTAGGACCGGGAGCGTCAGGAGTCTTTGGGCTGCCATTTTGAGCATTGTTTGGTCTCGATTCGGTGATGCTCTGCGCAGCTGCCGACTGCTCTTGTGCGGTGACGGAGGTCTCTCCTTGTTCGTCGAAAGGGGTAGGTAGCACTGCGTCTTGGACAGCTGTCGACTGCTCTTGTGCGTTCGCAGAGGTTTCTCGATCTGCGTCCATGTCGCGTTCCCCAGCAGCGTCTTCCACCAGAGTCGAATCTTCGTCTGAATCTGGAGACATGCCGTCGTTGTAATCAGCATCGTCCTCTTGATCTTCGGACAAAGCAGACTTCGCAGCTTCTGACGCAGCAGCGACGGAGTCATCGTCCTTGTCCGAATCCAATGGCGAGTCCTGCGACTCAACCGCATCAATTGACCCTTGGCGATGCGCAGTGTCAAACCCGGCAGGGGAGCTCAGAGGAATGTACTTAATGACTTTCTGCGTGCCCTCAAGCCTCAATCCAAGCTTCTTACCGCTCGGGGGAGCCTTGATTTTTTTGCAGACATCGCAAGTCTTGCTCATGATCTCTTTGCCATCTGCGGCAGTCTTCGCGGCATTAGAGTCGAGTATTTGGGCGAATATCTTCATGGCGTTTGCGCTCGAGATCGGCGCGGACTTCTTCGCGATAGACGGCCGACCTTTGTGTTTCGCAGGACACGGGTTGCCGGCGGCGTCAGACTGGGCATGCGCGACGGGGCAATCGCAGATCTCGGGAGGCGCTTGACCGCGCTCATTCAATGTCTTCCTAAGGCGACCTCTTCCCGACTCGAGCACAACAATATCGGTCGTGGATGTACAGCGTTCTGCTTCGAGGACGACGCGATCATCGATCGCGCCAACGCCGCTTCGGATCTCCTTCCATCGAGCATCTTCTACGGCACGATGTCGCCTGATGGTAGCGTATGAAAGTGTGGCCTTCAAATTAGCACGGTACTCTCGCCGCTGTCGCCTCCATATTCTCCGGCGTAGCTGATACTGACGGTGGCAGAAGAGTTGGGTTCCGACTGGGCAGTGTTAGATAGGCGGTGCGGCAATTCTGTTCTGGCATCACTTACACCGAGGGGCGAGGCAATATTCAAAGCAGTAGGGTTGGCCGGCTTGCCCAGGCAAAGCAACGAACGCAGAAGTCTCGGTATCCGGGGGCCAACTGAACTTTCCAGGCACAACAGCACTGCGACCATGAGTCAGTACCGTGAAAAAGCAGGGCCTTCTTTGAAGCTTTGAAGTTTATACCCTTGTGGTCCACCAGAGAAGTGAATCTTCCCTCTAATGACAGTTATCCGGATGCTCGGACAAGCTCTGTCATCTGCAGACAGTCAGCGGCGATCTGATCATCAAGTACGCCGTCGACTTACCCCCAGACGCAAGCTTGAACTTGATGGGCAATCCGCCCACCTTGTGCAGTACCAGAGCGTGCATTTTGGCGCTGGTGCGGCAGAGGTAGCTGTTCGTGGTATCAGATATGCCGTCCCCGCCTTGGATCTCGACACCTATGCGCAGAACTGAAGCATCATATATCATGAAAGTGTCCCGCATCTGTATGCGAACCATTAAGGTGGTTCCCTGTGGTCCATAGCCTATGAGACACTTCATGTGCCGACCATCGCTGGTTGACACCAGGACGGGATACTCGCTTCGTATCCGGCCCCCGAGATTGGAATCGTCTTCCTTCAAGAGAGTGACGAGTATCTGGTCTTCGTGATACATCGTGGCATGTGCTGTGGCGTTGGACTTTGTGGTATTCGATGACGGCGATCAGGCTAGTGCTCTGATGGTTGGTGAGTGGAAGAAAGAGAAGGTGCCGGTTTGTGCGCGATGAAGCAAAGTAGAAAGAGACGAAGAAGACGGATGTACAGAATTTGTCCACTACCAAGGAGCATTTCGAGACATATGCGAATTGCATGTGAGAATGTCGATCTGTTGAGCGTAGTGAGATTTCGGAGTGCCATCTATCGCACACTGCACGGCTGCTGAATAGCCAACGAGTGAAGCGGGCTTGACGCCGACGACTGCTCATGCTCTGCTCACGGAGTAGGACATTTTCTGTCATTTGCCACATAAGTATGTCTCGTCCGGCCACGATGCTCATGGACGTAGAATCGACCGTTGCGCACGGAATCGCATCGTCGTTGCAGCACTTCAGATCGTGGCATGCCAATTGAGATCGGCATATGACAGCGGCTCCAGCAACGTTTTCCATAGATCTCGGCTTGATGCACTGAGATGGGTCGGAATTGGCTGGGATCATGTCGAAGTGGAAGAAAGAAAGAAAAGAGGACAAGTGAGGAGGGAAGACGAGAGGTGAAGTCTCGTCCCGACACTTTCTTTCCTCTGGCTCGGCAAGTTCGGGTCGTCGTCACTGCTCCAGAGCAACCAAGCTGAAGCTCTCTCTGATCCGTCCATCAACACGTGCGAGCGACTCCGACAACCTCATCTCTGTATTGGCGCATTGGAGGATTGGCATCACCGCATTGCTCATCCTTGATACCCTCCCTCTCCTCTCCGCCGACCCGGACCACACCCGGATGAACGCTGCTATCGCCCACCAGCCACCACCATGTCAGACAACGGTACGCATACTACGTGGAACATCGTTGTTCGCAGTCTACACGAAAGTAAACAGTGATACTAACACTCCTACCAGAGCACGCCATCCTCAACCTGAGCCCCGACGAGAAACGAGCCTTCTCCTTCCTCTTCGCGCAAGCCGACAAGGACCAGCTCGGCGTCGTCACCGGCGAGAACGCAGTCACCTTTTTCGAACGCACCCACGTATCGCCCAACGTCCTCGGAGAGATATGGCAGCTGGCGGATACCGAGAATCGAGGTCTCTTGACGAAGCCCGGATTCTGCATGGTGTTGAGGTTGATTGGACACTATCAGGCTGGGAGGGAGCCTACGACCGAGTTGGCATTCAAGCCGGGGCCGATACCAAAGTTTGAGGGATTGACAATACCGGGGTTTGGTGGCCCGGCCAAGGCGACGGGGAGTGGACTGCCCAGTCCAAGCGCGGCGGGCTTCCCTCCTGCTGCATTGCAACCGCAGGCCTCGGGGAATCCGCCTGTTCGAGTCCCACCATTGGATCCGCAAAAGGTGCAGCAGTACTCGGGACTATTCGAAAGATCAGGTGCGCAAAATGGACAACTCGATGGAGTGACGGCGAAGGCGATCTTTGAAAGAGCTGGGCTTCCGAATGAAGTGCTTGGGCGGATATGGATGCTTGCCGATCGAGAGCAGAGAGGAGCGCTGGATCAGACGGAGTTTATCGTGGCGATGCACATGTTGACGAGTATGAAGACGAGGACAATGACTGCGCTGCCTACTACACTTCCGCCGGGACTGTACGAGGCTGCCGCGAGACGTGGAGGACCTCCTCCGTCGCGGCAGCCAACCATGCCAAACGTGATTCCAAGGCAGATGTCGGGAAACTCTGCTGGGGCTATCCCGAGGACTCAGAGTCCGCTCGCTAGATCTGGATATGGAGCTCCGCCTGGGCAGCCGCCTCAAATCACAAGCGCGCCGTGGCTTATTACGCCAGCCGACAAGAGCAAGTTTGACCAATTCTTCAACTCGATTGACACGCAGCGGAGAGGCGTGCTCACCGGAGAACAAGCCGTTACCTTCTTCTCGGATTCGCGACTGCCAGAGGAGACGCTGGCGCAAATCTGGGATCTTGCAGACATCAACAGTGAGGGCCAGCTGAACAAGGATGAATTTGCTGTTGCCATGTACTTGATTCGGCAACAGCGAGCTCCAAACCCTGGTCCTCTGCCAGCCTTTCTACCTCCAGGACTTGTCCCTCCTAGCATGCGCAAGCAGCAACAGCAGACTCAGTCCACGGCACCCGCATTCGACAACGCCGCCAATTCCTCAAATCTCCCCAAGTCCGCAGCAGACGACCTCTTCGGGCTGGACGAGCCATCATCTCCAATCATAAAGCAGGCACCAGTACTGCAACCTCAAACGACAGGAATGTCTGCCAGTCGCGATCCTTTCTCTGGAGGGAGCCCTGCCACTCCCAGCTCACCACCGCGATTCCAGGCGCCTCAATCGATTCAGGCGCAACCAACTGGTTTCAAGCCCTTCCAGCCGACGTCTGCGTTTGGTGCTAGTCTTGCTTCGCAGAATACTGGTGGGTCATTCGCATCGAATCAGGCAGCTACCACACGTGGTGCTCCTCCCATGCCGCAGTCTTCAGGAGCCGACGATCTCTTGGGCGACAATGATGCCAGCGCGGCCGAGAGTGGGAAGCTCACCAACGAGACGACCGAACTTGCCAACATGAGCAACCAGATTGGCAACCTTCGATCGCAGATGGAGCAGACTCAGGCGAAGAAGAGCGCCAGCCAAGCTGAGTCAACCACGATGAACACGCAAAAGAGGGACCTCGAGATCAGACTTCAACAATTCAGAGGACAATACGAGCAGGAGGTCCGCGCGGTCAAAGAGTTGGAGCAGCAATTAGCCGCATCACGCGAATCGACGAGAAAGCTGAGCCAAGAGCTTGCCATGCTTGAGGGGAGCTATCAAGACTTGCAGACACAGCATCATAAGGTGTCGCAAGATTTGCAGACCGATCAACAGGAGAATGCGAATCTGAAGCAACGCATCTCGCAGATCAACGCCGAGGTGACCAGATTGAAGCCTGAGATCGAAAAGCTCAAACTTGACGCAAGACAACAAAAGGGCATGGTCAGCATCAACAAGAAGCAATTGGCTACGGGGGAAGGTGAGCGGGATCGTCTGCAGGGTGAGAAGGCTGATCTCGAGAGGGAAGCGACGGAGCATGCAGCGCAGGCTCGATCTGCCACTTTCGACTACCCTGAGCATACATCGAACGTGGTGAGCCCAGCTGCGAGCGTTATGAGCGCCAACAACCCGTTCTTCGTGAAGCCAAGTCAGAGTGGGGATCTGTCGAGATCTGGCACGCCCATCACGTCCCCTCAGACCTCGAAGGGACCCAACCCCAGCGCTTTTGATGCAATTTTCGGTCCGTCTGCTGCGTTTGCGCCGAATGGTCAATCTAGTGGGACTTCGACACCGCCGGCTACCTCATTCGTTGGACGCAGCATTCCGTCGTCGGCAGGACCTCACGGTGTGTCCGACTCGATGCGGAGTGTGTCATCTCGCGGCGAGCACACTCCTTCCGCAACTCCTCCTCTGTCGGATGCCCCAAAGGAGGCCCCACTCCAAGCTGAACCTCCGCCACCTCCTGAGGAGCAGCAGTTCTCTGCTTCTCATCTGCCTGTTGTTGATGTTAAGAGATCCGCTCAAGGTAGTGATACGAGCTCGCTCGGCGTGCTGCCACCTGCTAGTCGGGCTGGTGGTGTTGAGACGCCAAGGGAGGAGGTTCCAGTGTCATCCGAGCCGAATTCAGCCACTTTCAGGGAGGACCCTACCAGTGAGACTGCCGCGCATGAGGCCATTCCTGGTGCCTTCCCAGAGGTGACACCTCTTGAGAAGGAATCGCAGCCTTCTACAGCTGCCAAGGACGACTTCGACTCGGCCTTTGCGGGGTTTGGAGCAGGCGACAAGGCGGCGGAGACGAGGGATGTCGATGAGGACCCATTTGCGCCGTCGACCAGCCGCGCTCCAACGAATGGCGTTGCTTCTGAGTTCCCGGAGATCAAGTTCCTCGAGCCGGAAGACAGTGACAGCGATGACGATACTGATACAGGATTTGGAGATGACTTTGCAGCCCCGGCAGCATCGACTGCTCAGGCGCCAGTCGCTGCTGAGGCTGCATTGCCGCCCATCACAGCTCAAACATCGCCTCCGACATACGAGGATAGCGACAAGCCTTCGCACGGAGGTACCGGAGAGCATACCGATGAGAATCAGTTCCCGCCCGAGTTTGGCGGACTACTGCCAGCGCGAGAGGATCCTACCAGCCCGACAGCGCACACGGAGGAGCCAGCAGCTGGGACCTCGGTGCGTGAGGTGGAGAAGGAGAACGAGGCGCCGCGCACTTTACACACTCCGTTCTCGAGCGGTACACACAACTTCCCTGCGCCGCCTGGACAGGCGATTAGTGAGATCATCGGCCCTTGCTTCATTCGCTCTAACACCACTGACACATTCCCAGCCACCTCCACTCAACCCCACAATCCCACCTTTGACGACTTCGACGCCTTTGACGACCTCTCCGAAGCCAAAGAAGCCGACAAAGCCTCTGATCTCGACTTTTCCTTCTCCGAACCCTCCGGCGCAGACTTCAACCCCGCCTTCGACTCCCCAGCAGCCAGCATGTCGACGACCCTCGCCTCCGCCCAAGCCACGCCCAGCGCATCCCGTACACTGCCCGAATCGACGAGCAACGGCTTCTCCAACTTCCAACCCACCGCCTCCACCACCAGCGTCTTTGCCTCTGGCGGCCCAACCAGTCCCGTCCCCGCCACGGCACAACACGACTGGGACGCCATCTTCTCCGGTCTGGATACCTCCGAGCCGGTCGACACGTCCCTCCCGGCATCCGATCCCTGGGGCGCAAGTCCGCCTGGTTCGTCATCCGCTGCAACGACTATTCCTCCTCCGGTGGCATCGAGTAGTAGTACTATTCCGAAGCCGAAGGGACCGGATCGAGGGGGTGCGCTTACGCCGGGCACGGAACATGATGATCCGATTTTGAAGAGGTTGACGGGGATGGGTTATCCCAGAGGCGAGGCGCTGGACGCATTGGAGAAGTATGATTATGATATTAATAGGGTGAGTTTTACTGAGTCCTTGGCGAGAGAGGATGTGCTGACGTTGATGCCATAGGCTGTGGGTCATTTGAGTGGACCTCCTTGATTCGTTCTGTGAAAGGAGGCATGTGGTTGTGGATGTGCATGTGATGGATACGATGGATATGGTGTACGTTCAAGTAGGAGATATGGCTGGATGTAATTGGGTATGAGTCTTGTACGTGTGATGTAGTTCTACCCACCAGACACGGAAATGTGGAAGGATACCTGACTTTGTGAGTTGAGTCGATTTGATGGGTGATGGATGTGTTTGTATTAAAAGGTAGTATGACCGATTCTACAGTGCGTTTTGATGGCTGCGCTCTACACTACCGTCCCGGCTCGTGTAGTTAACGTTGGTAAGATCCGTCACAATGAAGAAGAGTGCACATCGCCCGCTCCGACACCGCTGCTCATCCGCGTGCAACACAAGTTCACTTCACCCGACCGCTTGATCAAGGAATGATTCTCCGTCCATCTCCGTTGAGCCCCGAGGTTCCAAAGACTGGCTGAACCCATCGAGGGATTTTAAAACCATACCTTGACATACAGCTTCAATGATGCAGTCTTCGAGCGTGCTCTAGTCCCGACTCCAGAAGCATGGAGCCTACACCATACCGCTGCTGCGCCGGGTGGACGGCGAGATAGTCGAGCTCTTTTCAAAGCTATCAGAGGTTGTAGACAGGACTCAGTTGTGAAGACGTACGAAGATGCACCACCTCGGGCGTGTATGTCTACATCCCTGCATGGATGGGAGGATCCAGAGCAGACGTGTCCGTGGTAAAGCTCAAGTCTCCTTGTTCGTAGCGTTCTTGGTATGCAGTTATTTTCGCGTCTGATACAGCCTGGGTTTTCGCATCGAGCCACTCGTGTGGGAACGACGCTGGGGGTATTAGCCTGGCGTAACTGATGTTTAGCTTTCGTCATTGACGACTGTCTCGTGGCGACGAAGGCTGACTTGGGTGTGCAGGGCTTCTGGAGTCCGGAGCTATACCGCGCGGATTATGTCTTGCTGAGGGGGGGCTTTTGAAGATCAGGCGCCACCAGGGTTAGGTGCAACAGGCCATTACGTTCTCGATTGCGAGGGATTTTGCGTTTGTTGCGGAGAGGCCTGGGACAAGCTCGTATTGCTTGTTGCTGGCCATGACACTGGAGCCTGGAGAAGCCGATGCTTGGATCCACCTTGCTGGATCCTGTGGTTGCTCGCTTGAACCGGACCGCTGGCTGGAAGGTTGGCATGAGTCGTTGCGGTAGATGAGTGATATGCAGGCGGACCTTTGGCAGGATACGTCAGCTCAACTACAGATCCCAGACTGAGGAATTACCGATGCATAGCGTAGCATATCGAACCTACCGGCTACGTTACTCCATATCCATAGGTAGCTACCTCCATCCTAGCAGGCTCCGACGTAGACCCGAAGTCCAAATGCGAAGCTCAAATTCGATTCGTTGTTGCAATTGCCGCAGAACGCGACGACGACAACTTCCCTGACGTTCCGCTCGTTCCGCACGATGAAAACGAATCGAGGGCATGTGTTGAGGGCATACAGCAGCGTCCGATGCGCTCACACGCTGTATTGTTCCTTGCCTTGCGATCCTGCGTCATACCAGCTCTTCCGAGGCCCTTGTCCCAGTTGACATGACAAGACAAGTTAAAGGTCTCCCAGGCCGTGTCTGCCCCGCTGCCTCCTGACGTTCACCAAAGCTGTACTACATCACTGTCTCGCAATCGACACCACTCCAGCCAAAGAAACACAACCATGCAGATCAAGACCTATCTTCTCATCGCCGCAGCAATGCTCGGAGCAGTCGAAGCCACACCAACCAACATGCTCTGCAAAATCGACCCCAAAACTGCCCACGACATCTGTTCGTCGTTGGGGGGCAGGCCGGTAAGACAAGTCCTTGCGCCGTACTGACGTCGGACTGATCGAAGCTGTTGCTGACTTCTTACCGGCTTAGGGCGGCGATGGAACCGTCTGCTGCCTTGATGATGGTGGCAAGGTCGGCCAATACGACAGTCTTTGTATTGGCAGAGGTGGCGCCCCGATTCCGGACCCGGCTAGTCATGGGGTCTGTTATTGAGCAGTCACGAGGTAACCACATTGGTCGTTCCGGATCAGGGTCGTTTGCTGATTTTCTGTTTCCGCTGCAGGATGGTGGACCTTTCACTGCTGCGCTGTCGACATGTGCTGCGGCGGAAGCACGTCGGTGATACGCCTCGGCGGTGGTGGTGGAGACCTGGCCAGCTTAGCGTGGTTCAGGAGAATGGAGAGGAGGAGGAGGATGGGAGTTTCGGTTCTCGTTCTTTCTTGTCGCGCCTCTCTGTCAGTCATATGCCTTAGAGCGCCGGAGCCTCACCACGGCAAGGCTGATGATGCAATCTTCGACAACTCAGCAAACACGTCGTTCTCATCTACACACCCATTTCCATTCCTCTTGACCATGATAGGTTGCCACATGGTTGGCGCTCTTTTGTCTTCCATTGTACGCAAGCTCGAATATCCTTCCTGAGGAGCCCGACGCAGATGTGCAAAGAATGTCGTTCGCCAGGGTGGTCGATGGAGTATGGCGGCTTCGAGAACCAAGGTCTCTCCATCTTCGAGTGGATGTGAGAGACGGAAGTGTCCTTGTTGCTGTGGGCGGCACGTACGAGTCATCCTGCATCCCATCCGTCTTCTAGGCATTCCATCGCCTCCTCTATTTCCCTTTGCTTCCCGCGTGTTGCCTTCATCTTATACCTCTCTGGCCTCCTTCTCGTCTGCCACTCTCGCCTTGCATGCAGGCATCGCACTCCAGCATCGACGGTCGCAGCACCGTGCAGAGGTCGACGTGGGCAAAGCTTAGACGCCGATCCGTCCGGTGCGCTCGGACGCTGTGGGGTTGCACCGTAGATAAGACATCAAACAAGTGAATATGAAATCCCATGCCTTTCGTACTGAATGGAACAGCATTCGATCATCATAAGATGAACGAGTGTTGTTGATGTGAGAATCGGCATCGAGTTCGCTCTTGCCTCGTGCGTGAAGTCGGCGACCGCGCGGAATCCGGATCGCTCTTGCCTCAACGCACGGCTGCTTCTCCCGAAGATGCTTATTTCCACGGCACTTCACTTCACTTCATCTTCTCGTTCATTGTCGTTACAGATCATGCCCACACTCACCATATCATTACCATCGCCCTCTCCATAGACGTGGAACGTCCGGATCCGCCCTGCACACTGCTCAGATGAGTGAGCACGACTTCCATCTCGGCCTCTCTCACCAGGTTGATGACTTGAGACGCAACGTTCTCCTCTACGCGTGAGCTGACTTCGCCTCTTCCAGCTTCGAACCCGACGGAGAACGTGACCATCTTACCAAGAGCGGTTCCGTTCCGTGAAGACCCATAGACCCCAGATGTCCGCCTCAAGTCCTTCCCTACTAGCAAGCAACGGCTGCAACGCCCGCCAGCTCATCGACAGTACACGGCGGGTCTCGCTTGGCGAGATCACCCTGGTGAGAGTCGACGCCGCAAGTTGCCAGCTCTCGGGCGTGGACAATGCCAATTGAGGCAACTCCATGCGTACAGTCATGCTGCCGGCAGAGGAATCATGCTCATCAATGATGGTCTCAGCGTGCGAGGCGCTTCAGCCGAACTGTCCACTCTTCAACGACTGCCTCTCCTTGACTCGCCACTGTCCTCTGCTGCTTGACGGCCTTGCTGTACCGCTTGTCTCTTAAAAGTTGAACGACGTCTAGGCGAACAGCAGCTCAACTGGCGCCAGCACTCATTCCGTTCGCGAAGGAAGCCATCGTTACACAAGAGCGTCAGCGTTGAACAGACCTACCATATGATCTATCGCGCCACGACGATTGTCCGTTGAAGCCAGACGAACTCCGAAGCTGAAGGACCAACGAGTCTGACGCTGCCCGTGCAATCTCTCGTCGTCGACTGGACTGCGCCGCCGCTTCTTCTGCACCCAGGCCTTCCTCATTGATGGCGTCGACTGGATGGTTGAAGATGTCCTCCCAAAACATTGACAGGAGCGCTGCACGCCACTGACACCGCTCTGGACAGGCTGCACATGCACCATCACTGACACCGCTGTCACAAGTGACCACACCGCCACAACATCAGCGTGACCTGCTTGCCTGCACATGCGACGACACGCTCGAAATACCGCCAAGCGCAGGACTTTGCCACATCGAAGTTACTGGTGAAAGGAGGAAGTCGCGACAAGCTTCTCGCTGTCACGTGATATTTCGCCGCTGCTTTGATCGGATTACATCATTGGCGGGGCCGACTTTTTGTGTGAGGCAGGTGCGTTTAGAAGCTTCTCGAACGGAGCGTCAAAAGATTTACACCAGAAACACGCCCCTCACAATTTCTCTTCCCAATCTTCCACAACGCACCCTTCACTTGCACATTCGAGTCACATTTTCACAGACTCTGACGCTCAACACGCACTTTTCTATACCCCAATTGCACGAGCAACACACATCTCACACACACATACGACACAACAAATCTTCACCATGGCACCAGCAATCGGTATCGACTTGGGTACGACCTACTCATGTGTGGGCATCTACAGAGATGACCGCATTGAGATCATCGCCAACGACCAGGGTAACCGCACAACACCCTCGTTCGTCGCCTTCACCGACACCGAGCGCCTCATCGGTGACTCCGCAAAGAATCAAGTCGCCATGAACCCAGTCAACACAGTCTTCGACGCCAAGCGCCTGATCGGCCGGAAGTTCGACGATGCTGAGGTGCAGGCCGACATGAAGCATTTCCCCTTCAAGGTCATCAACAAGGGTGGCAAGCCGGTGGTACAAGTCGAGTTCAAGGGCGAGGAGAAGCAGTTCACACCAGAGGAGATCTCATCAATGGTCCTCACCAAGATGCGCGAGACTGCGGAGGCATACCTTGGTGGCACAGTCAACAATGCTGTCGTCACTGTCCCAGCATACTTCAACGACTCTCAGCGCCAAGCGACCAAGGATGCTGGTCTCATCGCCGGCCTGAACGTCCTGCGCATCATCAACGAGCCTACCGCCGCTGCAATTGCCTACGGTCTCGACAAGAAGACCGAGGGCGAGCGCAACGTGCTCATCTTCGACTTGGGTGGTGGTACCTTTGATGTTTCTCTTCTTACCATCGAGGAGGGCATCTTCGAGGTCAAGTCCACTGCTGGAGATACCCACTTGGGTGGCGAGGACTTCGACAACCGCCTCGTCAACCACTTCGTAAACGAATTCAAGAGAAAAAACAAGAAGGTTTGTACTTCCCGCAAATCCTCACTCTCACGGACAACATGCTAACTTTTCACAGGATCTCACATCCAACGCCCGCGCCCTCCGCCGTCTGCGCACCGCTTGCGAGCGCGCGAAGCGAACTCTCTCTTCCTCCGCACAGACCTCCATCGAGATCGACTCGCTCTACGAGGGTGTCGACTTCTACACCTCCATCACCCGTGCCCGCTTCGAGGAGCTGTGCCAGGACCTCTTCCGCTCCACCATGGAGCCCGTCGAGCGCACTCTGCGCGACGCCAAGATCGACAAGTCTTCCGTCCACGAGATCGTCTTGGTCGGTGGATCCACCCGTATTCCCAAGGTCCAGAAGATGGTCTCCGACTTCTTCAACGGCAAGGAGCCCAATCGCTCTATCAACCCCGACGAGGCCGTTGCCTACGGTGCCGCCGTCCAGGCCGCCATTCTCTCCGGTGACACTTCCAGCAAGTCCACCAACGAGATCCTGCTCCTCGACGTCGCGCCGTTGTCTCTCGGTATCGAGACCGCTGGTGGTGTCATGACTCCTCTCATCAAGCGTAACACCACCATCCCCACCAAGAAGTCCGAGACCTTCTCGACCTTCTCCGACAACCAGCCTGGTGTGCTCATCCAGGTTTTCGAGGGCGAGCGTGCCCGCACGAAGGACAACAACCTTATGGGCAAGTTCGAGCTCACTGGCATCCCACCTGCGCCCCGCGGTGTTCCTCAGATCGAGGTCACTTTCGACCTTGATGCCAACGGTATCATGAACGTCTCCGCTCTCGAGAAGGGCACCGGCAAGACCAACAAGATTGTCATCACCAACGATAAGGGCCGCCTGTCCAAGGAGGAAATCGAGCGCATGTTGGCTGAGGCCGAGAAGTACAAGGACGAGGATGAGGCCGAGTCTGCCCGCATCCAGGCCAAGAACGGTCTCGAGTCGTACGCTTACTCGCTCAAGAACACTCTCTCCGACTCTAAGGTCGACGAGAAGCTCGAGGCTGGCGACAAGGAGACCCTTAAGGCCAAGATCGACGAGACCGTCACTTGGCTCGACGACAACCAGACCGCCACTAAGGACGAGTACGAGAGCACCCAGAAGGACCTCGAATCTGTCGCCAACCCCATCATGATGAAGTTCTACGGTGGAGCTGAGGGTGGCATGCCAGGTGGTATGCCCGGCGGCGGCATGCCTGGTGGTGCTCCCGGTGGCGCCCCAGGTGCTGGTGGAGATGACGGCCCAACCGTCGAGGAGGTCGACTAAATGTCTTCGCCTTCACGCAGTTTGGTTCGAAGTCTTCCTTCTTGCTCTCTCCAGCATGGTAGCACGGCGTTTCAAAAAAGGGATTAGAGATGTTTTGTTTTTGCATGGGAATTCACCACGATGCTTATGATGGGATGGAAAAGCATCCAGCTGTAACGTAGCTCAGTTGACCTCGACAGAGGTAGCTTCAATCAAAGAATGTTCGAAAAATGTCTTGTTCCTGTTGTCTCATGTTCTTGTGATATCTTCGTCGTGATCTTCTCTTGATGGACCTTGGACGATGTCTCGTGGCCATGTTGCCACTTGAAATACCATTGCCATGGGCCAAGATTTTGGTCTGTCACATACGTTACGGGCACGCCTCAGACCCCGTGTAAGATAACTGACATGTACGTGTACAGGTAAGCTCGCCGAACAGCTTAAAAGGATGCATCGGTCAAGTATCATGGCACTGCCAGTCATGGTACATGGCCGTGTCCACAACATGTGTTGGTGACTTACCGCGACGGCAAGATGTCAGTACAGGTAGTCGGCATGTACGCTTAGATAGCGGCGCAGATAACTTGCCGCGACCGTTCCTATCCGTTGGACATCCGGCGGCGTCCAGAGTGTAGTCGCCGTTTCGCACTTCCACTAGCAAGTAGCATAATTCAAAAGTTGAGATCATACAACGCTATAGACTGTGGCAAATCGCTGATGTCCCTCTGCCTAGCAGATCCTGTCCAATCTGAATCCAAAGTGGTATCTCTCCAACCGCACATGCAGAAGTCATCCCACTCATCTGGTAGTAGTCCCGTCCCTGGTCTCCACTCCCTAAAACTCCGTCTCCAAAATCCTCTTCATCTCCGCACTCTCCCTCTCCAACCCCTCAATGTTCTTCTGCCCCTTCGCAATCTTTCCCAGAAGCCACTGCACACGATCAATCAACTCCCTCGGCTGTTTCGACAACTCACTCAACAAATGCAGTTCCTGCTCCAGCTTGTCAATCGCCGAATTCTCACCCGCGATCGCTTCGCCTAGCAACACCAACTCCATCTTCGCGCGCAACACGTTGTCTTGCACGAGCCGCTGGAAGGCCGGACCGTAGACTGGTTTGCCGGGTTTCACGGAATGCGGACGCCCGTTGACAGATGCGACGGTGATGAGTTCGGCTTGTTCGAGAGCGGCGAGGGCGCGGTCGCCGTGGGATTTGAAGGGCGCAGACAGGAGGAGTTCGTTGTAGCGGAGGGTATCGTTCGCCGCGAGGTTCCGGATGAGTAGCCACGCTTGAGCGGGCGTCCATTGGCGGGAGGAGTCGCCGTCGGGGGACGAGGAGAGGAGAAGGTACATTTTGAGAATCTCCGAGGCGGATTGATCGATAATCTCGCGGACGGCTTTGCGGGGCGATTCGCCGGCTTTAATGCGCCTTGCGAAGAACTCCAGATCTGTCAGACGCCCGCCGAGGAGGGTCATCACTTCGTCTAGTTCTTGGAGGTCTTCGCGCTGTTGAGAGGGAGTGAGAGGTTTGGTTTCGGGGTCGGTGGGAGAATCGCTGGGTTTGCCGGGAGTATTCGGTGCGTCGAAGTCGAGGTGGTTGATCACGTAGCGCTTGCCGACGTCGGGTGAGCAGTCGCCTAGGGAGATTTGGCGGAAGACACGGTCGGGGAGCGCTTTGCTGGGAGATTTGGAGAAGCTCACGTCGTTCGTGAGGAAGATGACGTGGGCGATGTTGGAAGTTGTCAGGCGTGCTGCCCATTCGGCCAGTTTATCGTAGACGAGAGCGGCGCCGGGCTCGGAGTTCTTGTGGAGAAAATTCTCGATCACAACGACGGGGCGGCATTCTGGATGAGCTTCCAGATATTCGTCCTCGCCGAGCTTGTAGTCCTTGTCCTCCTTTCTCCTTCCATCAAGCGCGATACTCTTCAAAGCAGCGGACGTCTTGGTCCAGATCTTCACCAGCTGGTTCTCCAAAGTCTCGCTAAAACCAGCCTTGGATCCGGTCATGCCCTGCGCCGCCAGGTCCATCAACCCGGAGATATTGTTCATCCATGAGAAGACCGGTCGGTATCCGACTTGATTCGCAGCTGATGCGATCGTCGCAGCATCACCACGCGCCTCCTGAATTGGCTTGCAGTCTATGACCAAGACTCGATTAGCTTCACGCTGTCGGCGAAGGGCATGCTCCAAGACAAGCTCGCGTTTGCCGCTGCCTCGTGGTCCTTGGACCACAATAAAGGTGCCTGAGGACTCGATGAGCCAGGATTTGAGCTGCTCGATCTCTTCTTGTCGATCATCCCAGACAACCTGCATCCCGCCGCTTCCGTCGCCGCCGTGACCGAATTGTTGCTTCGCCCTGTTGATCAAATCCTCACCCTGCCGGCGGAACCATGCAAACACCACATTATCCTCGATGTGGAAGGCTCGGGTAATGTGCGCTTTGATGGATAGAGTTCGAAGAGGATCAAAGATAGCAACCGTGATACTCGCGATGAGCGCTGCCAATATTGGGATCACAATACGAGGATGACTGAAAAGCCAATCTTTGATCCACCCGGCCCGTTGCTTCTTCTCGTAGAGTAGACGTAGGACAGTCCCGCTCTTACCGCCTCCCTGAGCTTCCGTGACTAGGTAGCCGTGCATGCAGTTCTTCGCCATGACTGCTCTTCTGCCTTGGAAGAAATCCAGGTAAGCGAATCGCGGCAAGACTTTTGAGTCAGATGGTTGCGTGACAATGTCCGAGAGCTTGCCGAATGGACGGAAAAAGCTATACAGCTGCTCCTGGCTAAGCTCAGCGACTTCCGCACCCGGCTCACTCGGGAGGAACTCGACACGAAGACGTCGGGAAGGATGCCTCGCCAAATCTTCCACCCATGGCTTGCCCTGGACAAGATTGGCCGATACTCGATGGAAGGGATTCCACCAGGGTCTGGCAGCGTGCTGCTTCAGATGTTGACGAACAGCTTCTGCAATCATCTTGGAGTTGCGAGTACCATCGTAACGGAACTTGAGGAATGCTCCTCCTTCTCCAAATCGAGGCAGCACTTCTACAACTTCCACGTTCCCGACTTGGGCTTCCTTGGTGGCTTTCTCAAGGATGTTCGCCGGATTCACCACAGCGTACGAACTGCCCTGGAAGGTCTTCTCAGGGACCTTTGTGCTGTCACCTTTGCTGCCGAATTTGGGCGTGGCAGATGTGATGCGAAACAGCCATTGTAGATTTGGCGGCAGAATGGTGTTGAAGAATATGATGCCTTCCTGAGGTGCCGTTGTGATATGGCCTGTATTGTCATCGCCAGCCTCTCCACTTTGATGTCGTCTCGCTGCCAGGGTCGGCTTGAAGTGTGATCGCCCTGCTCGGCATGAGTCCAGCAGAGGACTTGCACACCGCCGAGCTATACGATTTGGTATCATTTCGATGTCGCGCTGGAGCCTGTAGGCTCATTCATTGATGATGCATTTTGATACATTGATTTGCTGTGTGATGAACGTGCGCGAACAACAACGTGAAGTTGGACGCGATGCTTGAAGCTTGGCACCAGCGTCATGTCGTGAAATTGGCACGAGCAAGAGATGGCATTTCGACTCTTCGAGACTCTTTCCACCATTGACCTTTCTCACAATCATCACGTCAAAGACATTGCTGTGGCTCGGTCGACTGAGCACAAATATATCTGTAACGTCAGCCGCGATGACTTTGCGCCATGGCAGACACTGCCAGGCCGGGATGTCGGTGCACAACCACGGACGCTTATATCAACGGATTCGACGGCTCAATATGACAATGAACCGGAGAGAGTAGACTGATACGAAGGTGGTCAAAACTGCGCTCGGCGACAATAGTCGTGAGCCGATGGCGATGAGGACCGTCGATGCTCATTGCCATTGAAGATCTGCGAATACACTTCGAAAAGACTGGGCTTCCCCTTCTCATCAAAGGAGCCTTTTCTGCACAAGAGTCTAACGTGCCGGAATGACGAATCCGCCAGTGGGAGACGCCCGCTGAAAGCGAAAAGTGAAGCGTTCGATAAGGCCTGGACCGTCGTCAAGGTGCAGCATACCTTAGCCGCGCGAGCAGTCGATTCACCATGGTCCATCTTGAGGTGATGATCACTCTGGCCTAACGACTGTCCGAATCCGTGGACTAAACCGATCATCATCGCCCTACTTTTGAAAGTTCATTATTGTGCAAACATTCATTGTGCAAAGGCGTGATCGCTAAAGAAAGGACGAAAGATACGAGCTTCAGCGGAATCAGCGCCGATTGCCTGCCATCTTGTGTGCAGGGATACGTCTATACTTGGCTGTTCGCCGATGGCTTGATCGACTTTGACTTCTCTTCTTTTGGATTTTGCTCAGATACGAGCTTACTGGGATGATCTGCTCGATGCACTTTCCCGCAGCTACCACGAGCTTGACCCCAGCCGACAAGAGCAATATACTGGCCGTCATGACACGGGTCAAGCGTTCTAGACACCATGCGAATGCTTGTTGGCGGATCCGAAGACACTTGGAGCAAGGATCATGGGCTTTCAATGACCGAAATTAGCAGCCGCTTCTCCCGACAACACGCGTTGCGATTCTGCGAAGCTGTGTAGAGCCATGGATGTCTCCTGTTGAGAAGCTCCAATTGACCATAAAGAGCCGTGTGCAAGCCGTCAAGTGAATCATCATCATAGCATCTCAACAATATCGTCTACACTACAACGCACAATCAGCATTCTCAACCTACTCAATAACCTCACACGATCACAACAACACAACCAGCCAGTCCAAGCATCAGCACAAATCGCAACAATGAAGACCGCCTGCGCCATCCTCTTCGCCGCCTTAGCTTCCGCTATTCCAGCGCCGGCACCACAATCTGGCGACAACTCAGGCAGCGCCATCCGTATTCTTCGCTTTGAAGGACGTCTGGACATACCTGGCGGCAACCTCCCTCGCAGCACTGGCACCCACGTCGATGCCTATGATCTGTCCTTCTGTGAGCTCATACCCTCTTCCAGCCTCCCACACTGAATTCATCACTGACACATTTCAACTCAGGGTTCGGCAAATACACCAGGACATACTCCGAAGATCCCGTCAAGCAGGCCAACACCGACAGGACCATCTTCCGCATGATCCCTGGTGACGACCAGCTTTACCTCGACACTCAGGCAGACTACGGCCAGCAGGTCTACATCCTGCCCAGCGGCGAGCTCAAGTTCAGACAGTTCCACCCTGTCATGTGGGAAGCCGATTACGCCATCTACAAGGGCTTCGAGTTTTCCGACGGACACCTGCACTTTGAGGGCAAAGAATGGGTCGCGTGCCCGCAGGGCGACCCAACCCTGGGCGACTATTCGATCTGGGCGGCGAGCAGGACAAGGATCGTGACGGGATATGAAGCCTGTGTTGACTTCAAGTTCGAGGTCGAAGCCTCGACATACCCGGCTGCTTACTCGTACTACTAGACAGCCTGCAGGACGTGGAGGGTACGGAGGATTTGGAGGACGCGGAGATTGTGGAGGACATGGAGGACGTGCTGTACGAAGCACATGATCAGAAAGGAGATATTAGACGAATAAGACCGTTCAGTCACTCAAAAAGCAAAGAAATACCACTGTCGTTAGTGTTACCAATCCTGTGCTCAGAACATGGCGTTACCAGATCTTCCTCGCCCTGTCGAAATCTTCGGGAACGATGCACAAATTTTCGTCTGACCAACAACAGCATGCACCCAAACGCCTGCTTGCATTTATCACATCGTCAAGAACAAGGTCGTCAAAGTCAGAGTGAACGTCTTACAGCCGCCCGTTCGGACTCGGCATAAGCTGTCTGCAAGGTAATGGAACGATCGAGACCTGGCGATTCACCTGCCTTGCAAAAGCGGACGGCACTTCGATGTGCTGCAGTAACACGCTGTACGACACGAACGCCAGCTCTCATGCTTTTTCATCAAGGTCGTTTCGCCAGATCCGCCAGATTGTGCAGACAGTCAATCTGACGAGGGCATCAGGGAACGTGCCGCACGTGCGAGATTGTACATGGGTTGACCCTAATCTCCATGTGCTATTTGTACGCTCCGCGCTAGCCTTCAGAGGTGAACCCGCTCCTCCATTTTTACTCCATCACGAGGCTACAGGGAGACCTGCCTTGCTCTCTCGTATTCCGCACAAGCTTGATCTCATTCAAGCAATGACAAGACCGTGCTCAGGCCGTGAAGACAACCTTGGGACGGTCCAGACCGCGCTGAAACTGCTCAGAGTTACCGCCCTCCCTCCGGAGTCATAGACTGATGGTCTTCGCCCATGCCAACGACAAGGATTATGATCTGGCCAGCGGCCAAATTTAGCAACTCGACTTCGGACGGACAGCACAGCGACTGCCGGTAGTGAGGGAACCGGATGCTTGGAAAGATTCGCCGTCATGCTCAACTCATCATATAAAGGTCCTCGCGTAACGTCTCTCAGCTCCTCATCCATCATCAGCTCACATTCAAAAAGCAAAAACATCTTCACACCACACATCTTTTCTGAGCAAACCACCAACCGCAACAATGAAGACTGCTTGTGCTCTCCTATTCGCTGCCGTGGCCGCCGCCGTCCCCCTCCGTGAGATACCGCCCGGTACAACATTCAAGGGCACCCAGGCCGACCCGCTCCGCTTCACTGGAACCGCCGTCGCTGTGGGCGGCGACGTCGGCTTTTCAATCAATGCCAACGACAAGAGATTCTGTAAGCCTGCTCGCGCCATGGTCTTTCGCCCGCAGCTCGCCACTAACACACTTCCCAGGGACCGGCAAGCCCACCAGGACCTTCTCCGAGGAACAAGCCAAGCAAGCCAACACCGACAAGACTATCTTCTCCTTCGTCTACGGCACGGGTCAGCTCAAACTGGATGTCAACGTTCCCGGCGGCCAGGAAGTCTACGTCAAAGACGATGGCCAGCTGCGCTTCCTTGAGGCACACCGCGCCCGCACTGACGGCCATGCGACCTTCACTGGCTTCGACGTTACGGACGGTGCCAAGTTGCAGTTCGAGGGTCAGGACTGGATTTTCTGTCCCAGAGAGCACGGAAGCTCCGAGTACCAGGCCTGGGCGGCGAGCAGGGTCCAGGAACTGAAAGAGGGCTGTGTTAGACTCGAATGGCATAACGACTACACCAACTACCCGTCTGCTTGGGCGTACTATTAAGTGCACTCGAGACATGGAAGCGCCAGTGCACAACCTCTATGGGATCGTGACATGTGGTGGAAGATCCCAAGAGAAGTTGATGGCTGCATAAGCGAGCGATTGTACATATTGACGGCCGTTAGTCTAGCTGGAGAATCAACGAACTCGAAATCGTCATTGTCCTCTCAGTCATTCAGACAACTTCATATCGCCGTCACGATCGTCAGAATTGCACCGAACGCGCTCATCATCTAGCTGACCACCCTGCCGACAGCTGGCTAAGGACAAATCGACTTGATCTCAGTGCCACACAGTTGGAGACTCAGCGGTGCTTCGTGGTGAGGGCGCGACGATGTCGGAATTGAACGAGTCACGGATACAGAGAGCAATGAATAGACCTTTGAGACTTCAAAAGGTGAGGTGGTGACATTCGTCATTTTTCTTTCCGTTCAAGCAAGCCTCGTATAGGAATGAACGCATCCATTTCCCATTTACGACACCTCTTCTGGACTTCCCTTCAAATCTCCTCCTCACGTTGTGCTCTCGTCAATATGGGTGTGGCATGATGCCTCAGACTTCCTCTGTTCCCGAAGGTATGTATGTCCAGCGAGATCTACGCGCAGATCCATAGACCGTTGAGCTCGCCGTTAGTTGTATCGTAGTGGCACCACCCTCCGGTCTTGCTGAACGGAGGCACGAAGGTGTTGTAGTCATTCCTGCAATGATTGGCGGTGAGATCGGGTTCATAGGCCTGAGAGAACGTTAACATATGACGTCGGATGCCGGAGATGGTGGATTAGAAGGGAGGAAGGGCAGTCTCCACCACGTACGCAAAACCAGTGGTTATAGACTTTTTCACTGGTCTGATACTGAGCATCGTCGCACTCTCGGTTTTCATAAGGACGATTCGCCAGGGTTGCCGGCCAAGGTGAGGTCAACTTTTTCGAAGGTTCGGAACTGCCTCCCTTGGCGTAGGCATCCTCCGGCAAGACACACGCGGCGAGGACACTGGTGAGCAGTACAAAGAGGGCGAGGATGACCTGGTCTCCGAGCATTTTGACGTCGTAATGGTTGCTAAGGCTGTTGAAAGTGAAACGGCTGGCGAAAGCAGACTGCTCGGATAGGTGGGATGAGCAAGTAAGACGAGGCAATTTTCGTTCAGAAGGAATGGGGAGAAACAGGCTTTGGGGACAGAGGCTTCGCAATTCAAGAACTCACCGGATCTCTTTCACCGCCCCGCACGAATGGACAGGGGAGCAGCGCTCCATAGTCGTGCCGCCGCCTGCTTCCGACAGGATCCGATCGACTGCCGGATCACGGAAGATGTCTCAAGCATGAATTGTTCCTGACCCCTACAATAACCCTGAACCATTCTCGCCTGCATAGCCCCGTCCACGAAATGGGAAGGGCACAACGCGCGAAACTCGCGAGCGGTGGAGCAGGTACAACAACAGCAGTACAGAGAGAACACAGGTTCGCGGGTATTGAGGACCATGGACCTGAGAGAGCGAAAGAACAGGGACAAAGAGAGGTGAGGTCGATCTTCAATCCTTGGCGATGATCAGTTCCTTCAGACGCACATCGTACAATCTGTGATGTGGCACATGCCGCTCGAAATATAGTACACTGAGGACCATCCATGCCAGAAGACCCGATCACCTCCTTCGTAGATACCAGTTGAATCCCAAAGCCATCGTTTCTGCCGAGAAAGGAGTCGGTACCTCCGCAAGCCCAGGTCGTGCAACAGGATGCCGCAGGTAGACAGCCGAGCAAATATTCTGGTTGACTTCCAAATATCTCGGAATAAACGCAAATGCACTCATGAATTCTCGTGGCTCCCAGGGTGTGGCGTATGGCTTTGATTGATCAATTGGATTTGCGCGAGCTCGTTCCAGGGCGGCGTGAAGAAGCTCGGCGTCCTTTCGTGCGCGATTGGCGTTCTCTTTCGTCGATGATGCAGGTGTCTCGCTTAATGCTGCTGCTGCATCGGTCACCTCTGTGCTTGCAGCTCTCTCGCTTTGTGGCACGGAGTCTTGTGGTAATTTCGTCAAAATCTCGGCCAATGTGGTCTCCAGCCCTTCGAGTGTTGCCTCCGTCTCAGACTCCTCTGTCTTCCTAAGCTTGGCAAATACTGTCTTCACCTGGCGAGTGAAGTTCCGTAATTCGATCTTGCTCTTGCCGGACAGATCGCGCTTTGAGTCGGCCAGAATGACTTTGGCACGCTTCATCAATGCTCGAAGCTCTGTGCCGTACTTTGACTTTGGATCCACAACGGCCACACTGTCCTCAGGTGACGCACCATCCTCAAGCTCCTCCGCGTCAACGTCGTCCTCTAATGCCTCCTCCGCTTCTTGCTGTTTTCTTCGCGACCTCTGCTCGTTGCTCTCCTCTTCCCGTTCCTGCCGCTTCAAGTACGCGCGCTGGACCTCTAGATTTGATCTGTTATCGTCCTTCTTCATCTTCCGTGCTCCAGTGGCGAAGAGAACCATGTCCGGCTCTACCGAGAACATGTCGCCCGGGTTGAGTTGGTATCCGGGATATTTCATCTTCTTTCCGTTGACTTTGACGAATCCATGCACGACGAATTGACGAGCCTGTCGCGTTGAGCTTGCGAACAGAGCACGAAATATGGATGTGTCTAGCCGCCGCTCGAGGGGGTGGAATGTCATGTGCATGTAAGGCGTCTTCTGGTTGCCCCTGTTGCGTGCCGCGCCTGTTCGAACGTCCTGCTCTTCGACTGGGCTCTTCTCAACTCCCATTCCTCGTCCCTTCGCCATCTCGCTGCCATCCTCTTTTGCCAGATATCGATGATCCATTGGAACGACTGCCGGTAATCGTCTATCGAACATCCGTGTCCACGTGCCCTCCCGAACATCGGGATTGTGATATGATCGCAGCATACTTTTGGCGGCCCATTTCTGCTGGAAGAACGTCTTGTTTGATGCGGGAGGTGTGGTGACTCGTGTGAGGTTGTAAAGATTCCATTTCGACCAATCTTGGCGGAGTTTCTGTGAGGATGCTGGTCAGTGGTGATGGCAGCCGGAGACCACATGCGGGTTGGCTTACAGGACGCTTCAGCGCATGGAAGCGCTTTGTGCGTGGCATCGCGCGAGGGGGTATTGATCAGATGCGAATTCAATATCTCATACGCCTCTTGAGAATGTGAAGTCCGTCGTCTCCAGCTCCCATCCTCCGCGGGCTTAGTCATTCAACTTTTCCTGCCATTCGCGAAACTCAATTTGGCGGGGTGCTTTCCTCGAGCTCGAATTTTCCGAAACTCCGCCATTCACTCACTGCCACACATTGCTCATATCTCTACCTTGCTTCACTCTCTGTCACATGCGCAGTGACTCCTTCAGATCTCCGCCGGGAATTCATATCTTCCACACCTTCGAATAACACCACTGACCTCATTCTTCATACATACACCACACACATCATGGCCGAAGCTTCAGCTGCTGAGCCGCAGACCGCTCCTGTCGCCGAGACCAGCAAACCTACCGAGTCTACCAAGGACAACAGCAACGGAGACGCCAAGGCGAACAGCAATGGAGACGCCAAGGCGACCAGCAACGATGTGAAGGCTTCCGAGGGTAGCGGCAAGCAAAATGGCAACGAGGAGGACAAATTCGAGCGATACGAAGACAAGCGCGACAGCCGTGACAGCCGCGACAATCGTACTAACCGTGACCACGATGGAGGACGTCGCGGTGGTGGTCGCGGCCGCGGTGATAGCAGAGGGCGTGGCGGTGGACGTGGACGTGGTGGCGGCAATGGGGGAGGACGTGGACGTGGTGGAGGCAACTGGCGAGGTCGCAGCGGGGTGAAGACTGCCTTCGAGCGCAAGGAAGAGAGCAACGATGCTGGAGAGATCCGTCGCCAGGTCGAGTTCTACTTCTCCGACTCCAACTTGCCATGCGACGCATTTCTCCTCGCCGAGACTGGCGGCCACGCCAACAAGCCAATTCCTATCAAGACTATCCACAACTTCAAGCGCATGCGTCACTTCCAGCCATTTAGCGCTGTGGTCGAAGCTATCAAGGGCAGCGACTTCCTCGAGGTCAATGACAAGGATGAGGTTTTCCGTAAAGAGCCGCTGGACAGCAAGTTCACCGACGATCCCAAGGAGAACGACAAGCTTCTCACGTCGGTCAGCATGGGACGCAGCATCTATGCAAAAGGATTCGGTGAAGAGACTGATAGCAGCGCTTTCGACATCGAAGAGTGAGTCCTTTCAACTTCTTGTTCCTCGCGAGATTCCACACTGACAACAATACAGATTCTTTTCGCCATACGGTGTTCGCTCCGTCCGCCTCCGCCGCCAGCAAGATGGTACCTTCAAGGGCTCCGTGTTCGTGGAGTTCCAGGACGAGGCTGCAGCCACTCAGTTCCTCGAGATGGAGGAGAAGCCCAAGTACAACGACAAGGAGCTCTTGATAATGAGCAAGAGGCAGTACGTCGACACAAAGGTCAATGCCATCCACGAAGGCACCGTGCAGCCAAGATCTCCTAAACAGTGGGGTAACAACCGTGAGAACCGTCGCGGCGGTGATCGTGGAGGTCGTGGTCGTGGTCGTGGTGACCGCCGCGATCGTGGCGATCGTCGTGGCTCATTCGACTACGGCAAGCGCAAGCGCGACGGCGACGATGCCGATGATGGCGAGGATGCGGACAACTGGAAGCAGCGCCGCGAGAAGTTCCAGAAGGGCAATGACGGCTCAAATAAGGCGCCACCCAAGGATGGCGAGGAGGCTACCCAGGACAAGGAGGTGAAGGCTGAGACGACCAAGGAGTCCGAGGCCGAGGCCGGTGCCGTTCCGAAAGAGGAGGCCGCTCCCAAAGAGGAGTCCGCTCCTGCCCCATCTGAGGCTCCAGCTACTACAGAGGCTAGGAAGGAGATCGAGGAGGCGAATGCTTAGAAGGCAGAGTCTTCCGAGGTCAAACTTGAGCCTGCTACTAGCGACGAGGTCAAGCTTGGCAATGGCGGCGACAAGACCGAGGTGAAGATGGAAGATGCTATTGCAGAGTCTGAGATTGATGCGGGCAATATCAAAGCCATGCTCGAGTCTGAGAGCGCTTTTATCAAGGACGAGCCGATGAAGGATGCTGTCGCTGAGGAAGCCGGCGATCAGACCGTCGAGGCTGCGGCTATCGGCACCACGGACGCTGTCCCGAAAGAGATCGACGGCGACAAGGCCGAGGATTCGATCATTGAGACCCCTTCTTGAAGCATTATATATGGCGTTCACAGGAGTAGTTTTGGCCGGGGTTGGCAAAAAGCGTTTGGCCACTGCAGTACGCAGAGGCAATTGTACTCGTTGAGCAAGCAACCCAAGTGAGGTTGTTAAAATGCGCTCTGTGCTTGCTATTATCACGCAATGAGAACTACCATTCACTACATTTTACTCGTGCCGTACCCGTGGCATGTCGTTACTCTATTTCATGCTAAATCGACCCATTACGAATTTTTCACCCGTCCATCTCTCATCAAGCCCATCTAGTCCTTCGGCGCCAACGGCTCCACATTCCAGATCATCTCCGCATACTCATCAATGCAGCGATCACTGCTGAAGAAGCCCATCCTCGCCACACTCGTAATCGTCTTTGTCAACCACTCCTCCTGGTTCTTGTACGCCTCATCAATCAACTTCTGCGTATCGACGTAGCTCTTGAAGTCATCCGAGACCAGGTAATAGTCGCCGTGGTCTACGATCGAGTTGACCAACGCGGAGAACTGGCCGGCGTCGCCGAATGTGCCCTCCTTGATGGTGTCGAACACCTTCTTGAGCATGGGGTCGAGGTGGAATTCGGAGTACTGGTGGGCGTGGCGCAGGTCTTCGACGTCCTCGGAGAGATTGCCGAAGAGGAAAATGTTGTCTTCGCCGACTTCGCGGGTGATTTCGATGTTGGCGCCGTCGCAGGTGCCGATGATGAGGCCACCGTTGAGGACGAATTTCATGTTGGAGGTGCTGTTGGAGTCTCAAGGTTAGTGGATGATGATGAAGATTGGACTGGAAGACATACCCTGAGGCTTCCGTGCCGGCGGTGGAGATGTGCTCAGAGATGTCGCTGGCGGGGACGATGATCTCGGCCTTAGAGACGTTGTAGTCGCCCAAGAAGACCACCTTGAGCAAGTCGCCGATGTCTTTGTCGCTGTTGACGACGTCTGACACCTTGTTGATGAGGTGGATGACAGTCTTGGCCATCCAGTATCCTGGAGCCGCCTTACCACCGAAGATGCTCACACGCGGCTGAACCTTCTTGCGCTCCTCGGGAGACATCGCCTTCAGCTCGAGGTAGCGGTGAATCACACCGAAGATGTTCATCTGCTGACGCTTGTACTCGTGAATACGCTTCACTTGAATGTCGAACAGGCTGGCGGGATTGATGGAGATGCCGTTGTTCTCCTTGATGTACTTCGCAAGGCGAAGCTTGTTGGCGTACTTGATCTCTTGGAACTCCTTGCGGAACTCCTTGTCATCAACATAGCTGCGGGGTGTTAGCTCATTCCACGAGAATCTCTGTGAGTCTCGACTTACGATTCGATCTTGTGGAGGAGAGTCAGATCGCGGAGAAACTCGTGGCCACCGAGCTTGCTAGCGATAAGCTCAGACAGTCTCGGGTTGGCCTGGTGCAGCCATCTTCGCGGTGTGATGCCATTGGTGACGTTGGTGAACTTGTCAGGACCATAGATCTTGACGAAGTCCTTGAAAATGGTGGTCTTGATCAGATCCGAGTGCAACTCAGCGACACCGTTGACCTTGTGGCTTCCAATAAGAGCCAGGTAAGCCATGCGGACCATCTTTGGCTGCGACTCCTCGATGATCGAGACGCGTCCAAGCATATCGCGCTCCTTGGGGAAGTTACGCTCAACGAATTGCAGGAAGTTGGCGTTAATCTCGTAGATGATCTGGAGGTGGCGAGGAAGCAGGTGCTGGACAAGCGGCACCGACCACTTCTCGAGCGCCTCTGGAAGGACGGTGTGGTTGGTGTATCCAAAAGTCTTTTGCACAATGCTCCACGCCTCATCCCACTCCAGACCTTCCTGATCGATGAGAATGCGCTGCAGCTCAGGAATGGCAAGAGTCGGGTGAGTGTCGTTGAGTTGAATAGCGACCTGGTTGGGAAACTCCTTCCACGCCTTCTTCGACTTCTTGAAGCGACGAACGATATCGTAGAGCGAAGCGGCGCACCAGAAGTACTGCTGCTTCAAGCGGAGCTCCTTTCCTCGCTCGAGGCTGTCGTTGGGGTACAGCACGGCCGAGATGGTCTCAGCGCGCTGCTGGTCTGCAACGGAAGCCTCGTACTCGCCCGAGTTGAACTTAGTGAAGTCGAACTCGCCGTGAGAAGCCTTGCTGGACCACAGACGGAGGTTGTTGGTTGTCTTTGTGCCATATCCGGGTACTGGAGCATCGTACGCGACCGCAGTCACGATCTCACCGTTCTCCCACACGCTGACCTGCTTGCCGCTTTCGTCCGTGTACTTCCTCACGTTTCCGTAGAACTGGATATCTACGGTGACATCGTGACGCGGGAACTCCCATGGGTTGAAGTCGAGCCAGTAGTCGGGAATCTCGACCTGGTATCCATCCACAATCTCTTGCTTGAAGATACCGTAACGGTAGCGGAGGGCGTAACCCCAGGCTGGGTAGTTGAGGGTGGCGAGCGAATCGAGGAAGCAGGCGGCGAGACGGCCGAGACCACCGTTTCCGAGAGCAGCGTCGCGCTCCTGGGAGATGAGATCCTCCATGCGGAAGCCGAGATCTTGGACACCCGCTGAGAAAGTTTGTCAGCTTCCGCTCAGTGTGCAGCCCGCCCAATGCTTCTTACCAACGGCCACATCCTTCATTCCAGTGTTCAACATGGCATTGTCGAGAGCTCGTCCCATCAAGAACTCGAGAGACAAGTCTGAGAGATTGTCAGCAATTGCGCCTCGATGTAAGCCCAGAGGCAAGGCTTACAGTAGACGCGCTTGGGATCAGCATAGGTCTGATTCTGCTGTGTCTTGTTCCATTCAATGACCAGACGATCACGGAAAGCCAGTGCTGTCCCAGAGTATGCCGCCCTACAAACCATGTCAGCCGCAGCCTTTCTGCCTTCGTTCCTGATGGGTATCCTTACGCCTCATCGCAGTTGAACAGCGAACGTGCGAGTGTGGTCTCAATGTGCCTCACAGCCTCCTTGCCAAAGTCTTCCTTGGTCGTGAACTCGTTGGCCGACTGCTCATGCTATCAGTCCTGCTCTTCACATCACTGGAATCGACCGTCACGTACGTATTTCCTCCACCTACACATCGAACGTCAGCACAATTCTCGAACGATCTCTCTCAAGACCATGGCAGTACATACGCCTCTCTCTGTGGCTCCGGAATGCTCGCCTCGACGCTCTTGATCTCAGCTGGACCAAAGCCCGTCACAGTACGCTTGTGCTTGGGACGAGACATGCCCGCAGGTCCAATGGGTCCCTGGAAGTCGGTGATGGGAGCGGAGGAGCTGGGCTTCCGCTCACGAGGGGTGGATTCCGCAGATGCCATGTTGATGGTGATGGCAGTGCAGTGATGTGATGTGGGAGGAGAACGTTCGGTGTGATGGAAGGAAGGAAGGAGGAAAGGAGGAAACAGAAGGACGGTGAGCAGACAACAATGGCCTGGTACCTTGCCGGTAGCTCAACCACTGTTCAACCACTCGGAGGAGCGAGGGCTAGCAAAGCTTGTGGAGGGGAAAATAATGGAGTGCAGCATGTGAAGTGTGGGACACGCGGGGTAGATGATGCTCTATTTTCGGGGGGTGACCTTGACTTTCAGCCTCACGGCGGGTTATCTGCCTTGCATGTGAAAGTGCTTCTAGTGGTCATTATGCATCGAGTGAATGGATGCGCTACTGCTGTCTATAGTTCCTCGATCGAGCAAGATACGTCGTTCATTTGCTTACACTCCATCTTCTGTGTGGTGAAGACGTTCTTGCGGGGGCTAGCGTGCATGTACTCGCTGGCATTGTGAATCCTGGAAGACTTCTGGACCGTCCGCAGGAAATGCCCACTCTTTCACGCGTCGCTAATCGTTCGTTGCAAGAACCTTCACAAGCATGCGGCTAGCCGCAGTGGCTCACCCGGCGGTCTGCGACTCACGTGCTCCTCGTGCCAATGGCAAGAAGTGGAGCCATGTCTGAAGGTCATTAGGTGAACGTAGTTCCGGCCAGGAAAATCCAAAAAATTCTGTTCCAACCGCATCAAGTTCTCCTACCCGATGTCTCCCTTGTTCTGTGCAGCTTTTGATTTTCCTTCGTTCACCACGATCATCGATCTCATAGCGTTTTTCGCGCAACGTGCATATTGTCGCCGAGGTATTCCAGTACCTTGTGGTTGACCTGTCCTTGATTGTACAAATGTTGGGCCAGACCCTTTACCACCGCCATCTGGTCTTCCGAGGATAGTCCAGTAATGGCCGCCTCGATGACAGAGCCGACCGAGGCGTGATTAACGGCGATGAAAGACTGGTAGTACATGAAGGCAAAGAAGCCCATGATGAATTGGCAGTCCATTCGATCCGTCATACCACCATGACCAGGAATCGAGTCGCCGAAGTCCTTGATGTTGAACGTCCGCTTGAGGCCAGAAGCGAAGAAGCCGCCGAAGGGAGCGATTAGACTTGCGAAGGAGGCCATGGCAAGAATGTGGAATTGCATTGGCGAAATGCGTACGGTAGTTGGGAGGAAAGTCCAGGCGTGTGGAATGAAGGGGATGTGGTACGATTGTGCAATGAAGACCGGGTTCGGCGTGCATTGAAGTCCGGTGAAGATGTTGGCCCCCAGATCGTTGACTGGACAAATGAAGTACTTGGATCGCATGAGCATGTTGGTGAACAAGAAGCCCATGAGGATGGTGCAAATCCAGGCTCCGACAAAGCCTGAGAGATGTGGTCAGTATTCGTCAACCTCCCTGGAAACATGTGGAGGACTCACCCTCGACCGTCTTCTTCGGGCTGAGCTTGATGAGCTGGGTTTTGCCAAATGTGATGCCGCAAATGTATGCGAAAATGTCGTTGATGATGACCAGACTGACTGGCAGGAAGAACCAGATCATGCCCTCGAAGATGTTGTTCATGATGAAGTGTGCTTGCACAACAATCAGATACAGCGCCATGTGGGTCCAAGCAAATTGTGTGAACTGGAACTTGTAGTGGCCCTTCTGAAGGGATCCCACGAAGAAGACAAAGCCTGTACCCATTGTCAGTTCATATCCCGTCTGTCCCAATAAGCCTAACTTACCCATTACGTAGAGCATAAAGCTGATGAACCTGTGGTGGGTCGCAAAGGGTAGCAGCACGCGGTCGATAAGCACAATGTGCTTAAAGTAGTAGATGACACTCTCGCCGTAGAGAAAATACATTGTCGTTCCGAGAAAGTACCAGTTTAACGTTTTGGTAAAACGAAGTGATCTCGCTCGGCTGGGCACGTTCGAAATGGCAATGACCTCCTTGAACGAGATGATCTGTACAGCCGTCACGATGATTATCACGTAGATATGGCCTGCGAACATGGATCCGAAGAAGATGCCGATCATGGCAAAGGTCCAGATGGCGCGGGTGATGAAGGACTGCTTCTTTTTCTCGTACTCGGAAGCTTGTGTTTCCTTGGGCTGTCTTCCGTTAGGATCGATCTCATCTCCTATGTCGAAATGCGTACCTTCTCATCCTCATTTTCCGTCGCCCATCCACTCGCTGTGGTATCAGTCCTATCTGCCTTGGGCCTCTCATCTTTTCCGGCGAATCCATTTCGCGTAGGACTCTTAGCTCCATTGCTTCTGGACGAGCTGCGCTCCTCGTTTGGCGACTCGTTGTTGAAGTCGGACATGCTGCTGCTCTTGCTCATGCGCCTTTGCTCTCGGTGCTGAAACTTCACGTCCTTCTTAGGTTTCGTCATCGTTCAGTGGGTCCGGCTCGCTGCTATTTGGACTGGAGAAGCCCAGTTCGCGACCAAGCTTTCGATGATATAGGTCGCACTCCTGTTGCTCGCGGCGCGTAAGACCGTAGAGGGCGGCAAGCGGCGGATCGGGTTCAAGGCCAAAGGTCGAGTGTGCGGGATGATCGCAGCGGTAACAGTGGACTCGCGTATATGGTTCTCTTCATGTGAGCAGCGGCGTGGTCGGCATGTCGCGGGCGCAGGTGTACAAGACGGTGCACAGCCTAGAAACAAGACGAGTCGTCCTTTAGATTACTTTGACAATGACGTGAGCCAAGCAACTCACATGAAATGTCCATCGCGTCGCGTGTCAGTCGAGCCTTCCAGGTTTATTGACAGCACAGCAGGACACCTCACTTCCATTCACTTTTCGTCCGTTTGCACACAGGACAAAGCCCGGAGCGAGGACGCAGGAATGGCCTTGGGGAGTGCAAATTATGGACGAAGAGGACTTCTTCTCGGACGATGACCTTGGAAACATCCCCGACGACACGATCCTCGAACTCGAACAATATGCTCTCTCGTCGACACCCATGCAAAACCCGCAGTCGTTGCAGCAACCATTCCGCAAGCAAGCTCACAATGCGTCCAGCCTGATAAGAACAGGCGGTGCCAATAAGAACCTGCCATGGCGACCGCCTCAGCCGACTCGGGCACAGATCCGCTCCCAAGCATTGAGAGCGCCGCCGCAGATAGCACCGCCCGCGAGTGCTCCAGACCCGCCATCCTCTGACTATGGGCTCGACGACGAGGAGGTCATCGATCTGGATGAACCGTCAATGGTCATTCAGCCCGATGCAGGGATGCAAAACCGACATCCGAGTGTACAGCCAGGGTACCAACAACAAGAGGCATCACAATCACTTTCGCAGGCGGAGATGGAGGCTGCGTATGCTGCTGCCGACGCCGAGCTAGGGAGCCAGACATTTGGAAGATGGCAGCCACCACAGCCTCGCTATAATCCGCCAAGCGGGAGCTCCGCGGACACATCAGCTCTCAAAGCACGCATTGCACAGCTTGAAGCGGAGCGGACCCGGCTACAACATGCCGAAAATCAAGCGCGAGAGGAAGCACGGCAAAAGCAGGGCGAGATATCCATTGTGCGAGCGAATCAGGAAAAGGCCATGCGACAGTACGAGACTCGGATCGCTCAGATGCAAAAGGTGCACGCAGACGAGGTTGCAAGACAAAAGACTGAACTCGAAACACAGAAGAAAGAGCGAGAGAAGATGGAGACCAATAACCGATTCTTGCAGCACGATCTGGCTCAGGAAGCTGAACGTACCAAGAGATCAACCGCTGCGCCAAAGTCGCGAGTAGCAACCCAGATGAGCACGCCGCGAAGGAATAAGCGAACTGCAATCGGAGACGGTTTTGATGACGATGAAGTTCGTCTTGTCAGTCCGACTAGGAGCAAAGAGAGAATGAAGGAGCAGACACCAAAGCTAGGTGCAAAGCGGAAACGCAGTGCCAATGACAGCCCGGTGGCCTCTTTGTCGTTCACGCAGCCTGTTCAATTGCAGCACACGGACTCCGAGCAGACGACTGTGTCGTTTCCGGATTCTTTCGCCGAGGGTGCCGTCCAGCGGAGAGACAGCAGATACGAATATCTCCAGCTCATCCTCAATCATCGCCCCTATGAAGGTCACGCCCGGACGGTGGAACAGATGGCTAAGTACTCTTTTCCATCTCGTCCTGAGATTTCACTTGCCTCGACCTTGATTGACAAGATCACGTACGAAGCCCGCGCAGGAGCTGATCTGCCGTTGGTGGTATGCCGCATATTGTTGACGATGTGGTCGCAGTGTCTCGACGATAAGTTCTTTGCTCCGCTGTACCTGGTCGTTCACATGTTGCGATCTGTCCTGGAGACTGAGCTCGCAAGCACAAGCTCTCAACTACTCGAACAAGCGATTCCACTTTGCATCCGTTCGGTGGACTTGGTGTCTGTGCCGATTGCCAGAGCGTCAACAAATCGCACCTTCGCAGCTAAAGTTGACTACGATGCGCTGGACCGGCTGGCAGAGGAAATCGAGGTTGACGAGGTTCTTGACTACCTCCACGGCCTGTGTCAGGCTGCGACACTCTCGGCGGAGAGCCTTGATGTCTTTTGGCGGACCATGGACGTCACTTGGATCCTCTTGGTCCTGAACAAGGCGCTGCCGCTCGATCAGATCATCACAGTCCTGCAGATATTGATCACTTCGGCACGGCCTACGACCTTCAGTGTGGTGTCTGATGACCCAGAATCACAAGCCAACAATGAGCGGCAGACAGTCGATCGACTTACCAATATGCTGTTCGAGATGCCCGAGGTCCGGAAGGATGAGCTGCCATACGATGCAGAGGATGTTCTCGCTCTGAGGATCGAAGTGCTTAGCGTCTTTTGGGAAATGTGCCACACTCATCACGGTGGCCAGGTACTAGCGATGCACCGCAGTGTGATCGGAAGACTCGTGCGCTTCCTCGACAGCCAGGTCAGCAAGCTGTATAAAGTGCGACCTTCATTGCCAGTCTTGTCGCCAGCCAAGGATGATCAGTCAATACATGGCCTGATCGTGCAGACCATCAATATGACTGTCCGCATTCTACACCATCTCCTCCGTACATATGGCGACAACTTTGTACTCGGACAGAAAGTCGGAACTGTGCTGGGAGGCTATCACAAGTTTTTGATCGGTCTTACGCGAGTGGCTTTCTCCGAGCAATTGATATTCGAAGCTGGCATTGAGACAGAGGTTTCGGAGGCCGCGCATAATATCCTGGATCAGCTTTTGGGTCCGGAGGAGGGCGAAGCGGTGATGAAGGCGATTGAGACGCCGAGAGGGACCAGAGGATCAACGACTGACAAGGACACCAGCGCAGAGCATAGCCAGAACCGCGACGATGATACGACTATGAGTGAGTGACTGATTTGAGCAGATGCACTTGTTTGGGCAGCATACCTTTATATGGATGAATATGCCGATGACGGAGTATCAATCGTGGGGTCTCCGCAAGCCCCACCATTCAAGCCAATGCGGCTATTGCATTATAACCGAATAACCTCATCAACTCTTGATCAAGAGGCGTAGATGAAATTCACATTCGAGCGCTCAGACAGGAAATTGTACGACTATACATTGCACAACTCACTATCTCAATATGACCGGATTACCACAGAGCATTGGCTGGATCGGCCTCGGTGTTATGGGCTATCCGATGGCATCGAATCTGCTCAAGAAGATGGATAGTGCCACACAATTTTATGTTTTTGATGTTGCAAAAGCCGTCGTGGACAAGTTTGTCGAGGAGAGCGATGGGAGAGCATTTGCATGCCAGAGCAGCAAAGAAGTTGCAGACAAGTCGGTATGAATTACGAAAAGGTTCAAGCACACGTCGGATCGGACATGGTGCTTTCCACAAGAACCAACGACTCACTCTCCTTCCAGGACGTAATCCTCTCCATGGTTCCCGAAGGCTCCCACGTCCGTTCCGTCTATCTGGAGCCCCAAAGTGGCGTCCTCGCTAGCTCGCTCGCCTCCAAGATCCTCATCGACTGCTCCACCATCGATACCGCGTCATCCCTAGCGGTTCGCGACAGCTGTTCCGAGAATCACCCCGAAGCCCGCTTCTACGATGCGCCCGTCTCCGGTGGAGTGATTGGGGCCAAAAATGGCACCCTGACGTTCATGCTAGGATGTGCAGAGGACAATCAGGACACGCCACTTCTGCAAAGCCTCCTCTCGCTGATGGGCGGCAATATCTTTCCTTGCGGAGGCGCGAGTCTGGGTCTGGTGTCAAAGCTTTGCAACAATTACTGCTCTGGCTTGATCGCCATCGCGGTCAGCGAAGCCATGAATGTTGGCATTCGATCAGGGATGGATCCAAGAGTTCTCGCAAATGTGTTCCATACTTCCACCGCTCAATCGGCTATCTGCGATGACTGGTGTCCCGTACCTGGTCTCTGTCCGGAAGCGCCTGCTAGCAAAGGATACCAAGGCGGGTTCCGGGTGCAATTGATGAAGAAGGACTTTGGACTGGCGGTCGATGCGGCGGAGAGAGTGGGTGCAAAGCTTGCGCTTGGTAAAGAGGGGTTGGCAGTGTACGAGGGAGCGAGCAAGGATGAGAAATGCAAAGATCTCGATTCAAGAGTCGTGTATCGGTACCTTGGCGGCGAGGAGGACTGGAAGACGAAAGCCGGATTCGCGGATAAGGTGAGTATGAAGAGAGATGAGACTAGAAGGTTCGTCAAGGCCGGAAAAGAGGCGGAGAGCTCGAAGAAGTCGTAGTCTTCGCAGGAATGCAATCAGTCCAGTCTCAAGGAGTTCTCGCCACTCAGCATCATCCGGAGTTCGAGATACCAGGTCTTGCATAGTCTGCATCGAACCAAACCCCGCGGGATCCAATGACGATTGCTGATCTCGAAACCTCCGCTGGTTTACCCAGACCGACGGAAGGTGTGCTCGCGTCGCATTGCGCCGATCGAGGAATTGATTACTCACATTCGAGCCCTATACCTGGACGAAGTTCCTTGACTGGATCAGAGACCCGGTCAGTTACGCACAGTAGTTCTGACACCTTCTCCCGATCCCGACGGAACATCGGAGTGTGGTTGGATTGACGTCCCCATTCACATGGGAGAACAAACTCAACACTCCACCAGACTCTTGCTAGCTTGGACATGCGCATAGTGAGACCAAACCCAAGACTCCACCATGGCTCTAGTCGCTCTGGCATCATGACCATCAATCTCGGAGGAACATGCTCCGAGGCCATGATCCTCGTTGTGCAGTAAGACAAGATCAGCAAGGTAGGAGGAATGGCGTTTACGTCGGCAGCCATTTGTGGAGCCGGTGGTGTTGTTCGAATCCCGAGATGATCCCAGAGTACGCTTTGCCCAACTGAGCGTTGACAGGATTGAACGGCAGCCTTAGACGAGAGCTAATGTCCTTCCAGAAAGATCTTGGCCTCGTGCCAGTTCGCAAGCAACTAGGATATGACGGTAGGCTGGTTGGGATAGCTTGTGACTGGCTAGGGACCCTGGGAACGCCTTGACCCGGCGACAATCGCCGTGAGATATACGAGGTACTGAAGAACTGTAAGACTTCCTCTCAGGTGAGGAATTCTACATGTCTATCAGGACTCCGATCGAAACAGCAAATGGAGAAGAAATCCTCTCAAACCAGCCCCGAGCCCAATGGCGATGGCCAGCAATTCAGTGTGTTTCCTGAACGACCACCACGACCCAGCATTATGCGGCATTCCTCAAGCAGCGGACAGTCCTCGTCCTCTCCATCCAGCAGCGCTTCTACCATGCCTCAACCCTTGAGCAGCGGACAATCGGTCTCCTCTCCAGACAGCAATAGTTCCACCCCTTCGGAATGCCCTCCCCCAATACTGCCGGAGGTCCATCCCAATTCCCCACCACCAGACGGCACCATGTCTCCCACCCTCGAACTGGAATATCTCAGCCGCGTCGTCTTTCTTATAGTCCGCGGCCTCGACCCTCCTCCCTGGCTAGAAGCCCACATCTCCGACATCTTCAAATCGGAGGTGGACAACTTCCCCAGCTCGATGACCTGGCCACAGCTGCGGGAGATGTTCCGGATCGTCAACCGTGCAGCGAAGGGCACCTACAAACCGATCATTTTGAACGTGCTGGTAGACATTCATGAGCATTCGACTCATGCAGATGTGCTGATCTTGATCGAGGCGACGGGAAGACCAGTGAGTTTGAGGAGGCATACGGTTTGTCGTTTGAGATGGCGGAGGAGGGAGGGGAGGTGGCAAATATATCACGCCCTGGCGATCCGGAGCCCGAGTTTATTTCAATTCGTCTGATGAGAGGGGAGTGTTGAAGATGATGCCAATGGAAACCATTACGACCGAGAGGAGATTGACTGGACGGCACATTGTATAGGCTGCGGGTGGATATGACATCTCTCGTTCTCAACGAACGTTGTCTCGAGATGAACTTGGCGGATATGACAAGGAGAAATACGGACTCTGTGGACTTTTGCTCACCTCCGACACCCTCGACGTGTCTTTCGGAATGGATTGACCAATCACTGTCACCGTCCTGAGCCATATTGACTCCTAGACCCTCCTTCCCAGACACCAGCTGCTTCCCCCTTACCGGCGTCATCTAGCGACGACGACCCGTGCGAGCCGCTCGAACCGTCGGAATCACTCCCTCCTCGTGTCTCGGATGCAGACCTGAACGTTGCCACGATCTCTTTCGCCACAAACCCCTTCGCACTCCTCTATCACCCATACAACATTAGCGAACTTCACCACCCTTCAGAGTCCGCCTAGAGGGTGAAGAGAACGACTTACCCGTCTCGAAGTGACTGCACAGCTCTGCAGTCCCCAGGTCGGCATCCTCTTCACCTCCGCAATTAGATCTCCGAACCGCACTCCATCTTTGCGGTAGACATGACGTTGGCGGCCGCTGTGTTCTGCTCGGATGAAGGGAGAAGCGATTTCGATTCGCCGTGCAGGTGGTTGCGTCAGGAACATGCTTTGCTAGAGTACGCAGCCTGTTCGATCGTGTCAGTCCATCTTGGGATAACAACGGAACTTGACTCCTGAGCAGGCGAGGAGCAGGATGCACATACCTTGACGCTGGTTCCAACTTGCCCTAGGATGACAGGCGAACACTACTCCTTCCACGCTCTGGCCTCCTGTAGCTGTCCTCATTGCGACCTGCGGCGGTGGTGTCGGATTTGGCATCACTGCCAGCCTTGGTCCTTCTCCAAGGGCGTTCTTCCGACGTGGTTCCAGGAATAGCTTCTCCCTCAGTTCTCTTGAACTCTCAATGGTATCCTTGAATGTCCCGCTCACTCTTCGACATGCCAGCAAGTCCTCGATCGGCAACAGGAGCAAGATGTTGACGCAGACCGTGAAGGTATTCAGCAATCGGGTCGCGGCGCTGGTCTGTATGGTCAAGGGTGGATCCTCGTCCACTACGGAGAGAACATCGGACTCTTTGGATCCAGGATGGGACCCGTGGCGGTGAATATTCTGGACCGGTCGGAGTGGACTCGAGGACTGATGGAGGCGACGCAACCAGGCCGACACTCGCTCTGGAGCACTCTTGCTTCGTTGAAGTGGGCTATCTGATGAGGCGAGAGAAGGAGGAGAGTGCTTGCCGTGGAGAAGCGGGGAGGGAAGTGAGTAGTTCATGCTTCGATTGACTGTCGGAAGAAATGAGATACTCAACGATAATCCCGGGGGATTGATGAGAAGTGTATCCGGACGGCTTGGTGGGATGCAGGAGTGCTTTTCATGAATATAGGTGTGAGTGGAGTGTACCTAGATCCAATTCGTTGCTACGCAGTCTGCGAGTGCAACTGCCAGTCCTCTTCCTCTGCGCACCTCCTTCTCTGCGCTTTGCCACCAATCCCGATTACGCACATCGCACATCCTCCGATCTCCGAGCAGCCAAAACCATCCCGCAAGCCCAACGCCAGTTCCTTCCGTACGCCATCCTCTCAAAATGCAACATCTGCCATGTTCTTGCGGCCCATATCCAGCTGAAAGTTCATTCGCCACCACCTGGTGGACAGTTGGTGCCATACGCGCACTGATCCACGTCAGTATTGCCATTGAACATACCAGAAAGAAGCCAAAGCACTCGGAAGGAAACACTTACACATTGGCAGTCTGCGCTGGTGCTGCCACCGGGCCCGGTACACTTTTCCGTGCAGTCACCACCTCCTTGGCTCCCTTCTGGCTTCGGTTCTGCTACAGGGTCCGGCTTTGGCGCGGCGACCGGGTCCGCGCCCGCTCCAATGCTGAGAGCGAGGAGAAGGAGGGTGGAAGCAGTGAAGAAGATGTTCTTCATGTTGAAGTATTGTTGCTTGGTCTGCTTGGTGTTGTTCGGATTGTCGGAGTTGGCTTTCGATCTTCGGTCAGCTGAGCTGCAGACTGGAAGGAAGAGCAGCGGGCGACGACCATTTATGTGCAACGAGCAACCTGTCCTCTCTTTGCGGCGGAGGAACGTGCATTGTTCGAAGCTCGGGGACATCCTTGATGCTTCATCAGCCTCATCCTTGAGCACGCTCCCTCGCACGGAGCAAAAACTGTCGTCACCTGTCAGATTACGTCGATAGCTTGACTCGAGTGACGAAGACCCCGGGAAACCAAGCACCGCTCATCGTCGATCATGTTCAATCGCAACGAAGATGCTAGAAATGACGATGGAGAGGGAGATGTGATTGCGAAGTGGACCCACCCTTCCTCCTCACTGACCACAGGAACATGTTCATGTGCGTCTTTCGGGCAATCTCACTGGTGCGTGCCCCAGGCTCCATCCATATCGCCGCCTCACTGTCACATTGCCAACGCGTTCACAATCTCATGATCAAACTCTGGATTGACCCAATTTGGCTTCCCGTTTTGTGCCCGAATATTGCCTCCAAACTTATGCAGCAAAGCAAAAGCAGGAATGCAGAAGAAAGCCGTGATGATCGCGTGGCCTGCAAAAGTCCACGCATAGCCCGCGGTGTCAAGCCAAGGCAGAATGAAGAAGGGGTCCACGAAAGCCGAGAGGTTGAGCACGACCGAGTAGAAGACAATCACCGACATGCTCTGCAGAGGGTATGCATCGAGGACATAGGTTGTCACGGCTGTATTGCCCATCTGCGTGCCTGCACCGACTGCAAGGGTTTTCATCAGCCACACGTTCTGAGAACGATTCGGGCATAACTCACAAAGAGCGAATGCGACCTGACCGACCATCCAGTGGTACTCGCGATCGATGGAGACGCCCCAGATGATCAAGCCGGTCGAAGTGAGGAGAGCTGCAGGGTATAGCAACCAGATTCGCATCTCCGGCGTCTTGCCGGAGGCCGACTTTGCGGCGAGCTTGACGACAAGCCAATCACTCAATCGGCCAGAGCAGAATATCTCTGAGAAGAGAGTGCCGACGATCAACCCGATGAACAGCAGACTGCGATCATTGGTCAGCTGAAGCTTACCCACAGTCCGAAAGAGACATACCCCTGAATCTGCGGCGAATACGTCGCATATGCCACGGGTATCAGTGTGATGATCGATAGCAACCACCAATACCAGCCAAAGCAGTAGACTCCAATCGATATCGGCACCACTGCAAACTTGAATGTCTTGCCGAATCGGATGATCGTATCCCACACCTTTGGATGCTTCATGCCGGGAAGAGGTCTAACACTGACATATGGCAGAGTCTTTGTCCGCTTCACTTCTTCTGTCATCTTCTCTCCTCTAGCCGCTAGCCCCAGAGAATGCTTTGACAGCATAAGATCTCGCGGATAGAGCGTCTCAGGCATGAACAACACCTCTGCAACGAGTATGACTCCCAACAGGATCGCCGTGAGCCATTGTATCCATGCCGAAGAGACGAGATCGATGAAGCCTCCAATCAGAGGACCCGTGAGCAGACCAAGATCGATCGCCAGCACCCATAGTCCCACCTTTTGACCACGCTCATGCTCGAAGAACAGATCGTTGGTGACCGCAAGTCCGACGGTGGCAGCGGGCGAGACTCCTAGCCCTTGGAAGAATCGAGCAGCCATATAGCCCGAAAATCCTGTTGCTTCTGCGGCTCCAATCGTTGCAGCAATCGCCATGATCGTACCGGCTATCATGATAGGTCGTCGACCAATGATGTCTGCTGGAGAAGACCATATCAGAGGGCCGACTGCAAGACCAAATGCTGGGATGGCGACTGTCCAGTTGATCTGCTCGAGCGTCGCATCGAATTGAGTCTGTAGCTCAGGAAAGGCGGGAACCGTGGTTGTGGTGATGTATGTGAACATGAAGTACCTGTAGCGGTCAGGAGGCAAAATAGCATGACGAGGGAATGATGGAAAGACTTACAGTGCCATCACAATGCTTAAAATGGTATGCTTCTGAAACCAAGACCAATTCAACGGATCCAATACATCGCCTTGGACCGGTATAGGAAACAATCTGAAGCCATTCTTGTCAAGCAGAACCTCAGCGATGATGCTGCCTGCTTCTGTCTGAGGATCGACCTCGACCGCACCTTTCTTCTCAGACTGCTCGTGCGACATCCTTGTGGACTGAACGAGGAGGCAGAATGTGCATCAAGCATACTGCAAGCGACCCTGGAGCCGACATATATTTTTCTTGCAATCGCAAGCGATAAGATTGACTAACTCATAGTGCAAAGTACCTACATCAATGCAGACACTGCCGATAATCTGCATGTTGTGTATCTACACACATTTCATCTAATAGGAGTCAGCCTATCAAGCCGGGTCTTGAATCCTGTCGCGCACGCGAGGCGAGGAAGTGGCTTGCCGAGATCTTATCTGACTTATCTCGACTTGTCAAGAAGTCTCCACACATCTGCAAGATAACGGTCTGTGGCACGCGACGGTCCCTGCAGCCGTATAGCTTCATTTGCCACATGGCATCGGACGTGCATGTCTTCTGAGTTCCTGGCACTCGCCGAGTACCTGGAGAGAGTTCCAACGACAGTCCCAGGGGTCCGTGCTTGGCTGGCCTCTATCCTCGCCAATCTCTCCCGGTCTTCGGTCCATCGTGCGGAGTACCATCTACGGTGAAGACTTGGGCTCGTGCGTGCGTGCGGTTGCGTTCGAAGGTATGTTGCGACGCGCTCGAGGCTTTCGTGCAAAATGGGCTTTTCACCTCCAATAGCGGCATGAGTGGTCTGAGGCAAGAGACGCCTCCAAACCATCCATATCGGCGAGCTTCTCGCAGACGCTCGGCGCACACGATGACTGGCACGCCATGCTGGCGGAGCTGCCGTCAAAAGGCAACGCTTGGGTTTCTGTGCGACGAAGAGAGCTTGCGCGTGTGACAAGGAGGATCGGTGTGGCGTTTGACGAGTTTATGCATCTCGATGGGACCTCGAGCTCAATATTGTGGTAGCATGATGGGAGCAGGGTCAGGAAAGACGCGACTTGATGATGTTTTGGATGAGCGACAGACAGGTCATCGCGAATCTAGGTATGGTCAGCTTGCGGCTTCCATTTTCCTGCCTCAGGCAAACCCTCCCCCAAGGGCTTTCGAATGGCAGTCTACCAGATGGAGGGCATATGCTTGGGAAGGAAGCAGACCCTCGCAACTGTCGAGAGTGCAATGCCGGACGCAAGGGGGAACTGCCACCTTTACCTCCAAGGTCATGGTTGTGCGTGTAATGCACGATGCCCCACTCATTCCTTGACCTGTACCTCGACAACACCACTGCTATACCATCGCATATCACAAACACCACTCTAGAACAATAGCAGCGCGGGTTGCACAGACGAACCTCAGCTCTTCCAAAATCTGAAGGACAATTCTGAACCTCAATCTCAAACCGTCCGCCCTGTCAACATGTCTGCCGGTCCAGCCATGTACGACTACCAACGCGGCAACACCACAGTACGTTCAACCTCTCCTCGTCCCGCGCTACCATAAACCACAATACTAACACGATCCAGGCCACTCGAACTCTCATCTCCAACGAAAAACCCTCCCAAATCCACTCCTCAGCCTCGCACGACCACCATTCCGCAGCCGACGATGCTCAAAAACCACCACTTCAACGCAACACAACGAACCACTACGAGCAGGCGGTGGCAGCAGCTGGCCAAACTGCCGCCGGAAGCGAAAGTGAGGAGAGACCTGCTCTCGACCGTCAGCAGAGCTGGAAGATGAGCGACTTGAAGCGCGAGCATGCTGAGAAGATGCTCAGTGTTGAGCCGAAGGGGCAGGGGTATTCTTCGAAGTAGATGCGATGGAGATGGGTGGAGTAACGATGGACAGTGGAATCCTATCTTCCTATTCGAGCAGCCTTGTCAGCAGTGCGTCGGCTGGTCATGCCATGAGTCTGAGAAGGATTGGTGGAAGCGTATGCGTAGATAGCTGGTATCTAAAACCTGCGCCTGGGAAGACATGAATATTCGCTCCTCGTCTGAGGCATGACTCAAAGGAACGTGTCTAAAGAGTGACTGCAGTCAATGTAACTTCTCTCAATCTCACCAGGCTGCGCAGCCATGTGGCATGCGGTCCTTCCCCCGCCTCCACGATCCTCGACGCAGCTTGACACCACCGAAATCCCGTATTCCATCGAGGCGCCGGTGCAGGACTCGAGCTGGAGTACCAGATTAAGCACCATACGTCTTCTGCTCTGCATGGCATTTGTCTGCTCGGGAGCTTCGGATGCGCTCGGCGCATGGCTTGATCCCCTCGCGGATGTATGGGACCTAGTCCTCATCATGCGGTATGCGGCTCATGGCCAAGATGACTGTAGCACTGGAAGATTATGAAAACCCTCCAAACACTCATGATCATGTCCTGTAACATCGAAGAATATTCGCACGGTCAGCCTTTTGTTCGCTCGCCACGCCGCGAGCCATTGCTCCGACCACCACGAGTCGACTTCTTGTCGACCACGTATTGATCCAGAGACACCTGACACTGCTGACGATCGATTTCGGGTTGCTTTTGTTTGTCGTACCAATCAATGTCTCCCAACTGAAGCTTCCTCGCTCGCTGTTTGCTACGAGTGTTACCCGACTTGTCATACCGTGGTGCACCGTGCAGGGTGTCGAAGGCGCCTGGTTCGTCAGTGATTGAGTCTTGTCGAGGTTTGGTCGAGGAGTCTGGAGGTGTAATCGCTTCAACAGAAAGGGGTTTGTGAAGTACCGCCTCGCGTGTGGTCGAATGTTGAGATTGACCTGGCGTACTGGGACGTTTGCCGTTGAGCGAGCCCATGCCGACGAGACGGACGGAATTGGGGTTGTTTGCGCATTGAACGTAATGAAAGCTGGGCGATTCACCATCTTGCTGGTCATCGGTCAAGTCGTAGTTCAAGACCAGGTTCTTGATCCGCTGTTGTTCAGCCTTCTCAGCTTGTTGCTGGGATCGCATGGCGATGGCAAAGTTCGAGTCGGACGGAAGGTCGATCGATCGTGTCTGAAGTGATTAGTGGAAGACGTGCAATTGCGACACGTGCATTGCATACCTGCTGACGATTTCCTTTCTTACTCAGAAGGGCAAACTTCATTGTACCAGCGGCAGGCTTTGGCGCCGGAGCGGCCTCGGGGCTTTCTTGAATCGCGGCGGCGGGAGCCTCTCGCGCAGTCCGACGCATGGGCAATGGTACATCGAACAGTGTCTTGCGGTCAAACTTGCGGGACTCTACGCTCTCCGCCATCATCTTGGCGAGCTCGCGATCGAATTCTGCGTCAGCCTCGGGGTCCCGTTGATCTTCTGGGCGTGTCACGACAATTCGTTCTTCTTCGTCAGAGTCGTCAGCTTGCATGTCATCATCACCTTGCGCGGCCTCGTCGCTGTCAGATTTGCCGTTGGCCGCATCGCCATCGACCGCGGCGGCATCCTCGCCTTCGCCCTGTGCATCGTCAGACAGATCTCCTCCGGCCTCAAAATCCTCCTCTGGCTCCTCCGGCTCGGCGTTCTTTCCGGATGCTACATCGCGATAGTTCTGCTTGCATGCCTCGGCGAAGATACTGCTCGCCTCGTTCAGATCATTCAGCACCAGCTTCCACTGCGGGCGAAGAAGGCTGTATGTATCCTGAACGACGAACTCCATGTCCATTGGCAGCGGATCTTTGACATTGATGTACAGCTGGAGGAAGCTGAGGTAAAACTCGAGCTTCTTCTTTGCGGCACCCTTCTCGAAGCAGTGGCCGCAGGTTTCCAAAAGAGCACATGCCAGACGGATGCGAAAGTAGTCGTCGGGAAGATCCATTGGGCAGACTTCACCAGGCTGCGCATATCCGCCTTTGTGGCCGTAATTGAGAATCTTCCAGAGGGTGTCGAAAATGAGAGAGGAGTCCACCACTCGATACATGTACAGCTCACCGAGATACTTGGCCTCCGCGATTCGGCGCTGGTTGTACTTGAAGTCATTGATCTCAAGACCGACCGTGACACGCTCCTGCAACTCGTCCAGAACAGTAATGGCAAAGTCCGTGTGGAAGCGATACAACGCCGCGAGCATCATTGCCAGCAGGTAAATGTTGCCGAATCGGATCTTTCCGGGCTTGACGAAGATCTTCCGCAGCATATCCACAACCTCTGCCTCCTCCCAGTGCAGCTTGCGAATCTGCTTGATGATCTTATCCAGCGATTTCTTGCTCAAGTCGACGTATACAAGCTTTCGTACGAAGAGGTCGAGTGTGGTGCGCTCCTTTTGCTGGATCGCCGCCCGCTCAGGTGGGTTGACATAGTACATGGCATTTTCGATGAGCATGCGTTCCTGCTGCCCGAGATGCTGAGCTCCCTTCTTGCGTTGCAAAGTTTCGAGGAACGACACCATGCGCGGAGAGGTCTCGGGATTGCGAAGCAGATATCGGCCGCAATTCTCCAACAGATTGGCGATGATCTCGATATTCATGCGCGAGAAGTCGTCCAGACAGACCTTGAGGCAGTGGAAAATGACATGCTCCGGCACAACACCGAACTTGGTCAGCTCCGCGATATACCGCATGTTGACCATTCGCACTTGGCCCAGGAATTCCTTGGATTTGCGGCGCTGCAAACTGCGGAATTCGTCGTCGAGGTATGAGATCATGGCTTGCGGGATGTCCTGCAAATGGCGACCGAGTGTGGCGACTAAGCGAGCATAGAGTGGCAGCAGATCCGATCTACCTTTGGGAATTTCTTCAATCGACTTGATCAGCCGATTTCGAGAAGCCTTCGAGTTGAGGAAGCAAAAGTCAATGGCGAACTGATCGACTTGATCCTTTGTGGTGAGTTCGTGGAGTCTGGCGAGCAGAGCATCAACCTGTGCGCCGACTGTCTTGTTCGCGATCGCAGTCGAACCGTCGTCGTTCTCAACAACCTTCTCCTTCGATTCGACGGATCCGTCAATCTTGGATCCCACTTGCTCCTCAGAATCAGTCTTTTTCTTCTTGCCATCCTCGAGGAGAATACCGGGCACGCGGTCTTTCAGATCGACTATGTTTTCGTAAAAACGTCGCTCATCCTCGTCTTCCCAAATGCCCGCTCCCTCAGCTTGACCTCGAAGATAGTCGCCTGTCCTGACAAGTCCTATGCTGCTCTCCAAGCCTGCCGAGTTCGCATCTTTCTCGGAGAGGTCGGGCATCTCAGCTCCGAGCACCTCAGCCAAAGTCTGCGCACTGGTGACCAATTTCTCCTGCGCCTTCAGCGCTTTCTCGTGATTGTTTTGTCGGTCCTCGAAAACTTCTCCAGACTTGACATATGCTTCGGCATTGCGTCTGCCTTGGGCCGACAGGCGGTCCTGGTCGCGGACAATGTGTGCCTTGACATCCTCAAAGTAGCGCAGCAGGATGTTCTTGAAACGCTCTTGCATGGCCGGTGGCGTCAATGGAGGATCGGGAGATGCTCCATCATCGTTCTCGGTTGTGGTCGCAGATTCGGCGTGACCGTTGGATGTAGGGGCACCAGTCTCCGTGACTGACTGGCGGGTCTCCGACTTGTTGGGCTTCGAGCCGAGGATATCCCACGCGAATGTCTTGACGAATAGCACCACCAGAGGCAGATTGACGTGCTCCCGGTCTTGTCCCAGTATATCCTTCAAGACCTCCAAAGGGAACGGCTCTGGATCCGCAGTGTTTGACCGAGCTGCGCTCGCTTTGCTCTTTGTAGCTCCATCTGCCCCTTTGGGAACGTCCCGTCCCTTGCTGGCATCTTCCGGCTTTGATATATCTTCCAAGCTCTTCAACACGCCGACCAGCCAGAGCTCCGTGGCCACTCTCAAAAGTATCCTCTGGCGAGCTATGCGGTCTTTCTCCTCCCGTTCGCGGACATCGGACGGCAGAGCTTTGAGCTGAGCTTTATCCGGCGTAGCAAGGCCACGACCAATATACCAGCCCAGATAATTTGTGAACTCCTCCGGACCAAAGCGTTGATGGAGTGCGCTGATAATCTCGACCGCAGCGCTGATGTCTCCAGCAAGCTTGAGCTTTGTCAAACCCTCGAAGCAAGCAGATATGATCTCGGTCAAGTATTTGTGTAGCGAGAGCGAGCGAATCTCTTGCAGAAAAGTGGCAACGTTTGCGGGCGTGATGGCGGTGCGGAGTCGTTTGATTAGGCCCGTGTTCTTCTTCATGCTCGAGTCCAACGACGCCTGGACCGGGAAGACATCTGGACGGTTCAGGCGGTCGTCAATGCAATGCTCATAATCGTTTCCTCAAAAGTTCTGGTCGCGTACCTTGATCGCCATTCCACGCTCGAGTATTGAGCTCCCTCAAATCGCCTTGCATGATTATTAGCCCGGATCGATAGACTTTGACCGACAGCAGCCATACGTTTGCGTCGCCGCTCCATGGCGGCCATGTCTCGTGGACTGACGCCGAACGGCGGGAGGGTGTAGATGGAGGGGCTGTGGGCTCAGCGATCCGGCATTTGATTGATTCGTGGGGGCAAGCTCGGGGAAGGTCGAGCTTGCATTGGACGTCGTGAGCGGAAATGGTGATTGCGCGTCGTTGTCGGCGGACCGAATAGCGAGAGTATGTGAAACGCGCCGGTGAGGTGAAGAGGCATGAGTTGGAAGATTGGTGGAGGGAAGTTAGTTCTAGAGTGGCACATGCCGGAGACAGGTCCGCTCTTCGAAGCTTGTCCCTGCAGCTGACAGTTGACCTCGCGTCTCTCGTACCTATTCTCCATCGCGTGTCCACCACCAATACAGCAAACATCAACGCCGTCGGCAATGACTTCGACCCGGAAACATGGAGCGTCACATCGACCGTGGCTTGCCTTTTCTCATAGGAGATCCGTGGCAATCACCACGATTCCCGGAGAGCCTCGACCTGGATGAAAGCAGCATTTTTCCTCCTCTGGACGTTGCACATCGGCCATTGGGAAAGGCGACGGACAACGAGACACCGCACTTCAGCTTCGATCAAGATCTGCTTCCTTTTCTGGACCTTGATCATGTGGGCGACGATCCTTTGGAACAGCCCGACGACTTCCCTCAATACGATGGCACAGAACACGACACAGAGATTGATCTATGGAAGATCGACGAGGCTACATCGCAGCCGCCGAGTCTTCACACGTGGGAATACTTTGATGGAAAGGATGTCAGAGATGCTCAAACCACGGCGCTCCTCTCCGAAGCCAGCCAGTCTGCCTTTGATGCTGCAGCGAATTTCCAATCCAAGCATGTTGGTATACTTCCCCAGGATTTCGTTTTGCGAGCGATGTGCAACCTTGCGGTCGGCCGACCATCGTCTCTGTTCCAATGGGACTCCTCAAAGAGGGAGTTTGGGCCAACTCTGCGTGGAACCTCCATATCAGGCTTCACCGAGATGTGCTCGAACAGTGCGGCGGAGGCGATCATGGACATGGGCAACCGCATCATGCGGCTCCGTCATTTCCGAGATGGGCACTTGCCTCGTTCAGGCTCTTTCCCCGCTCTACGTGCTATGAAGCATTGTGTGGCACTCGTTCTGGACACCATCGGTGAGAGCGTGTCCAGCGGATTCGCCAGCATCAAGTCTCTTCTGCAACTGCGACATCTAGTGGAACGACCGCACAGCATTCTAGCTATGCTATACGAAATCGTGAACACGTGCGAGGCCTGTACCTCTGAGGAGAGCTTCATCTCTATGGTTTCGGATCGTGTGTGGGACCTGGCTAATATAGGGCACGACTGTCACGCCATCATCTATTGTATTCTGACAAAAATCAGCGCACCATGGCTAGAACGTTTGTCGATGGATCTCGGCCTCTGCGAGCCCGCAACATCAACGCTCGGCGCCGGTCTTGATCACGTCTCGGACGATCGCGAGCACACTCAAGGATTTCTAGAACTGGCCGACCTCGACCTTATCCGTGAGACCAGAGTCTCAACTCGCTTGCTCCGTGAAGTGGCGCCTACATGTCCGCTGTTGGGAAGCACAGCTCCCGAATGCCTTCAGGCATATGCAAGCTTTGCCGATGCTGCTTCGAGCGCTGAGAAGGCAGCACACACTGCAAGATGTTACGAGGCGCGCATGATACAAGCTTTGGCTGCATCGCCTACATCAGAACCTCATTCACTATCGATGCATGCGCAAACGACATCATATCCGCCGCCAGCCGAGCAGGATGGTTGGCTCAATCCAGAAAGCAATGAAGACTACATAGCGCGGTCAGCTAGCCTGATGTCCTGTTCCATTATTGACAGCAACCAAACACAAGGTGACGAGCTTGTCAGACAGGTCACACTGGCTTGCCATGATCAATCCACTACGTCTCCAGCTGATACACCCGGTCTGGCCACGGAGGTGTCGTCCTCGCTTATGGATCGAGTCCGGCCCTTGATAGCGACGCAGCACAGGCTAGCAAACGGCATTCTGCTGCGACAGATGTTACGAGAGCACCACTTGCGAGGGCACCTCGAAGTGCAGCGCGCACATGAATTGTTCGGAAGCGGAGAATTTCTGACACGCCTATCGACAGCACTCTTCAGCCCAGATGCCCAATCCGCTGAAAGGAAACGCGGTGTAGTTCCGACAGGCGAGGTGCTTGGCTTGAGGCTCGGCGCATCTTCAGATCAACGCTGGCCACCCGCAAGCTCAGAATTGCGGTTGACCTTGGCCGATGTGCTTCAAGATACCCAAAACCCTCGATCCTCAAACTCATCAAAAAACACCGGTCATCAACATGTGACCTTTCCCATCAGCTTCGCCATCCGCGAACTATCCGAGGAAGAGATTGACCGCGTCCTCGACGTACAATCGGTCCATGCCCTCGACTTTCTCCGCCTCCAATACGATCCCACAGCCCCGATAAACGCAGTCCTGAACCCCGAGAGCCTTCTCAGCTACGACGCCATCTTTCGTTTCCTACTGAAGCTCGTCCGGCAAATCTACGTGACCACGAATCTCCCACGAGACGACTTTGGGACCCATGCTGCCACGAAAGTGGCAATCTTCGCGCATCGCTCTCGTCATCTCGTCTCCACCCTTCTGGCGCATGTGATGGATTTGGGAATCGACGTGCCGTGGAGACAGTTCATGTCTTCGATCGATCAACTAGAACGAAGTCTGGAGGATGAAGACGCGGCAGGAGAGATCGGTAGCAGAACATCGATGACCATCGACGGACTGCGAAGTCTGCACATCTCCTGTCTGGAACGAATCAGAAACCGATTGTACTTGAGGAAAAAGCATGAGAAGGTGCGACTTGCGATGGAGAAGGTCTTTACCGCCATCTTGAGGTGTGCCGCCCTGCTGACCGCATCTGGCGAGGTGAACGGAGGCGACTTCGAGACGGAGCTGGCAGCTTTCAACTCGTCTAACGAGCAGTTCCTGAGCGTCTTACAGCAGTCAATCGAGAAGTCTGCAAAGACGGTTTCGGTGCCGGATGCGGAGGACGCTGAAGTCGGCAGAATCCTGCTTGCGAGATTACGCTGGCGCAACAACGAATGAACTCATGCTGCATTGTGACAGCATACTTTATGTATTTACAATTACTCTACTACGGCTGTATACGTTGCATGCTGGGGTATCCTTCTTCCAAAACCCATAATTCCAAAACGCCTCAAGCAATGCACAGAACATCGATACTCACTTTCTCAACCTCTCACTTCCCCTGTTCATCCACAAGTCTCAACTCATCATTCTGCTCCGTCAACCTCTCAATCTCCACCTGAATAGCCAGAACCCAATGATCTCTTTCCGCTCGACTCCTCGCTTTGAAAACCACACTCCGTCCCGTAGCACCCAATTGACTGACACGAGTGAGTTTCGTCTTCACCGCGCCCTCGCTCTTGGAGCCGCTTTCCTGCTGCTGGGCTTTCACATCGTCCACGGTGTGGGAGCTTTTGAACCAAGAATTGCTCTTCGGGTGCCAAATGACAAAGGTAGTCATGGCGTCCTCGTCCGTGCTGGTCCAGTTGTCTTCTAGATATATCCGAGGGAGGGAGTGGTGACCGGGCGCATTGGAGTCAAATGTCTGGTTCTGGTACAGCAGGTCATTCTCCGTCAACAAGCCGGAGTAAAGATAACATCCTTGCAGCGACATGGATGCGATGCGCTCGTGATGGATGTGTACCAGCTTCTTTCCAGTGCGTTTGCGAAGCGTATCTTGGAAGATGAGGAGATGTCCGTGGCTCAAGATGACGTGGCAGCGAGTGAATGTGGTGTGCTTCCGGGGCTTGCGGAAAAGAGCCCCGGACATATGGATCGTGCGGCAGTCTGATATGCCGCACATGTTGTACAGCGTTGGTGAAGCGTACGACTTTCCCACCTCCCACTTGTAAGCAAATTGGCCGACAACTGCTTCGGCGCGTTCGTCGATGCCGAGCTCGCGCAGATTCTGATCACGAGTGGTTCGGTAAATACTCATGTCCGCCGTGATGCGTTGCGACCAGTACTCTGTGAGCTGCTGTAGACGAGTCATCCACTCAGTCCGGGCGTCCTTGTTGTAAGCCTGGAGACGGATGACCAGACCATTCTTCAGCACGAGCTCAATCACACGATCATGGTCGATGTCTGTAGTATTTCCATCCTCGCGTCGACTGTCGGGCACAGGTGCATGGAAGTCAACATTATCGCCGCCAGTGGTCAAGGCATCGTCTATCGGCGTTGCGCCTTTGGCAAAGGCCCGCACGGTCTGCACATCGCACAGATCGATGAAGCCATCACATGCCAACAGAATGTTCGTATTGCGCTCCGCTTCAGCCGCAGCAGCACTGTCATAGTCTTCTTCTGCTGCGTGAGATTTGCCGCCAACAGCGTCCAGCCAAGCGATGCGCCCTTCTCGAAGAGGATACGGCTCAATGTCATAAGCCAACGGGACTTGCTCCGCAAATTGCTTTGCAGTCGGAACGGCACCGTCTTCCTGCGTGGTTGGCATCCGCGGTGGTGGAGGAGGATGCGCTGCGGCGGGTCGGACGAATATGAGGTACTGATTCTGCGTTGCAAAATACAGACGCTTAAAGAGCATCTTCCCCAATCTTTGCTCCTGGCCCGTCTGAGAAGTCAGACGAATGAGGAAACCTTCGATGGGCGCCGGTTCCTCCAGTCGTGGACCATTGCGTACTTTCGTGTACGTAGGGTAGTGATCCTTCGGTCGCAGTTCCAAGTCGTGGGTTCGTTCCATAGCAATGGATCCATACATTTGTTGTTCGACTGAGCCATATATCCACTCCAGTCGATCGTAGCGCTTCCAGGCCAGACCAATTCGATCATTCTTCGCCCAAGACGTCAATACATCAGCCCATTCCGGGTTGTGCTTCAACATTTCTATGCACCGCGCAACAATGGCTCCTGCGGCACCCTTTTCATCGGTGACGGCTTTGGCGAGAGCCTCATCGTCGCCGTCGGCAGCATCGGCCAGCGTTTGGGACTTCTCCGACACTCTGAACGGGTCGTCAAGTCTGAGGTTGACACTCAAGTCCGGGATGTTGACCTGAAGTGTGTCGGCTCGCTGGTATCCAAGCACGCCCCGGAGGAAAGTGTACCAGTCCAACGCAGTCGCGGTTGATTGAGCTCGGAGATAGTATATCGTGGTCCTCCCGCCCTTGGTGGCCCACAAGCAAAGGGTCTTGTCCAGAGCCGAGTACAAGTTGACGTGTGACCGTTTCTGACCGAGCAAAATCTGAACCTTGGGCTTCTTCTTGACATTCTCTCCCTCCGAGATGGTGATGACCCTGGTCTGATAGAATTGCAAGACTGCTTCCGCGTCCTCTTCGGAGTGCTTTCTGCAGACGACCATAAATTCTCTCCACTTGTCCACGCTTCTTGTTTCCACGCCTTGACTGAGTTTCTCGTCATAGTCCTCGCGTAGGAATTGCTGGGTAATATCAACGCGAATGAGCATCTTGTCGACCTTCAACATCTCTCCATTCTTTGCTTTATTGGTCCGAAAGGTACCTCTGGCAGCAAGTCGAGAGGCGCGAGCCCGAAGCTGTAGCCGGCTTGCTTGGGTGAAGCGCACTTTGGGCACAGGAAGTTTGTCCGCGACACGGTCCAAACGAGACGTGGTCGAGCGCTCCTGGGCTACCGACGTTTGCTGCGATCGGGCAGTGGTTTGAGTGTTCCGGCCCAGACTTGTGCTTTCCTCCATCTCTTGTGCGTCGCCATTGTTGTCGACCGCCTCGTGTGTCGTACGAAGCGACGAAGGCCCGGCAGAGCTTACATGCTGGCTGTGCAGCAGACTCCTCGTACTCAGCGCCGTCTCTGAACTCAAAGCTCCTGCATCTGCGGATTGAGTGGACATGCGCAGTTCTGGGTCCGTCCGAGGCTCCACGGTGCTGGTCACGATGCTGACATTGGCCACAGGTCCATCGTAATTTGCTCCGATAGGATGTGCAGCGGAGAATGTAGGTACTCTTTCACCACCGCGGCCGACATGTTGCCTGAACCAGTGCTTGCGATGCGACTTAAGCCATCCTTCCGGGAGTGGGCCGATGAAGACGCGGCGGGTGGTTTCGTGCAGGTGGTCTGGCGTTGCGTGCTCGAGGCGTCGCGCAGTATATGGGTGGCTCATCGCATTGCCGGCATGGCAGCCAACGTGATGCCTTGAGGTGTGTACATGCGGTAGGCCATGTCGGCGATGTATTCACGCTATGAAAGAAAAGAAGGCAGGGCTGATTGAGATCGACCTGACTGTGGTTTCCCCGCGCCATGGCTTTGGAGCCGGAAGCAGCGTGTCTAGCACGATACATTCATCCGTGACGACAGCGAAGACCAGACAGATGATCAAGATGATGATAGTTTACATGCGCTCAGGATCATCCTGCCCTCGAACTGGCTTCAGCATGCGCAACAAGTCAATTTGGGCGCAAAGGCTATTCGTTTTCCTACCTATTGTACAGCAATACCGAATCGTCTCTACTGCGAGTTCCTCCTGGCATGGAATTCTACTCCAACCTTGGCCTTGTCACTATCGGATCCCTCACGAATCGCCTGCCCATGCCTAGCCCTCTCAACAGCATCGTGGCCGGCGGCTTCGGCCAGGTCCTCATCATCAGCAGCGTCCAGACTACGCCCGCGCCTTTCGGGACCGAGCAAAGTGAGCAGAATCACGTAGACAAAGACGCAAGCCATGAAAATGCAGATGACTGTGGCGGTAAGTTAGTCCAGACTTCTGAAATGACAAAAAGAATCGCTTACCCTTTCCATACTCATCTCGCGGCACTTTCTTTCCATTCGCCTCGATCTTAGGTGGCAGGGGGAATTTCTCTCCAATAGTGGCCTCAATCGTCGAGGAGGCCGACGAGGCGAGGTTGCCGAGCTGATAGGATGTACCGACGACGAAAGCTCGCAAGCTGCCAGGACTCAATTCCATCAAGTGGATAGGGATGACACCCCACGCTCCCTGGACACCTGAAAGAATAGTCAGTAACTCGTTCGATGAATTTGATGGATCAGAAACTCACAGAACTGCTCGAAGAATGCCGCGGCCATGATCCGTTCGTTCGAGACGAAGGAGTAAGGATATAGCAATGCTCCACCGAGGATGCAGACGACAATGATGGAGAAGCGACGTCCAAACGTCTGACTGAGATATCCAATGGTGGTACCGCCAGTAATGGCTCCGAGGTTTGCCACAACCTGTGTGACGGTCACGGCATTTGGCGAGAAGTTGTACTGGTTCGTAAGCATGGTTGGGTACAGATCCTGGGAGCCGTGGGACATGAAATTAAATCCGGCCATCAGCAAGACCATGTATATGAGCAGCGTCCAGTGCTTCTTCAAGGCGATTTTGCCTTCCTTGACGAACGTCTTCCCGATGTTGTCGCCGCTTTCGCGAATCCGTACGCGCTCGTTATAGGCGTCGGTCTCGCCTAGGAAAAGGCGGAAGATGATGATAAGAACTGGCACGGCGGAGCCGAACCAGTACAGAGGCCTCCAGCCGTGAGGCGTGGTGTTGACGAAAGCGCGGGCGAATACGGTGGCAAGGAGATAGCCGAACGCATAGCCCTGCTGGAGCATGCCGGAGATGATACCCCTGGCCTTCTGCGGACAGTCTTCGAGTGCCATGGCAGCGACGTTTCCGTACAGTCCTCCCATGGCAATCCCGAAGAGAGCACGGACAGCGAGGAATTGCTTGTATGTGGTGCAGAAGCCGGTGCCCATCTCCAGAACGATAAAGAGGATGTTGTTCACTGCCATCAAAGAGCCGATGTATTAGCAAGTCTTCAGCCAAATATGACAAAACAGGACGGAGCCGCAAGACTTTTCGTCGGCTTGCTTGTGTAGTCTCCTGTCCTTCGACTCCACATACCAACAAAAGGCCTAAACACGAAAGGGCATAAGGATTAGCGAAGCTCAGACAACATGGCGATACAGACTAAGACCTGCCACAGGCCGAGACAATCTCAGGCGCGGCAGGCCTTACATCCTTCACAGGCTTACCACTTGCGTCCATATCGATCAGAAGCAAGACCGAATGTGATTGCTCCAACAGACCGAAACATAAGGACGAGCGTGATACCCCAAGTGATGTCCTTCTTCGTCTTGCCAAACGTCTCAGCCAAATCCGTCACAGTAAGCGACACGGTGAAGAAGTCAAAGGCATCCCAAGTCCAAGCGAAGAACGAGCATAGGAAAAACTTCCACTGCTTTGTGTTCAACAGGCAGAGGAGCTTGAAAGGATTCTCGACCTTGTCCATCGGCGGCTTGAGCGATGAGATGCGGGTGGCCAGATATTTGCCCACCGACATGCCTTCGTAGTGCTCTCCTCCCGCGGCATGGCGAGCATGATCGCCTTGTGGAGAGTCGACATCGTGGTGTTCGTGCTGTTCGGCGTAGTAATCATTCGGCTTTTCCGACATGTTGGCGAGATCTGGTGATGATGTCAGCGTCGCTTGGCTTTCGATGTTAAGCATCCACAAGACGTGGAGGTGAAAGCTTGGTGTGACGTACGCTTGGTGATGATCAACTCACAACCGCCTGCGCAAAGAGAGGAAGCAGAGTGTGCAGGCTCAAGGAAGGTCGCGTGGAGGGGAAGGCATCTGCTTTGTATCCCCAGCAGCGAACTATGCTAAGCGCCGGAACCATAGTGGTCGTGTGAACCTCCGCTCGTTCTCCGTGCGAGATCGGCACAGTTCGTGTCTGTCCATTGTCCATTGGCTCAAGACAGCCGAAGGAACATGCGTCATCCATACAAATGAGGCGGATTGGGCGGAGAACCTAGCATTTCTGCAGAGCTGGGGGTGGGGAGAAGTCTTCCGCAGAGAAGACGTCCAATGAGCAACACTTTCGCGCCGTCGCTTACCGCGAACAAGCACTTCTCGAAGGCTAGTCCCGGTCAGTGACACTGACCAGTCACATGCGACATGGATGATGGAACAAGGCGATGCGACCCACCCTTCGCGTGACAAGCTCAAAGCTTGGTTGGGTCAAGCTCAATGTCAACCGGTCCCGGGGTCATAGGCTCAGAGCCGCATTTCGTACCAACAGCAGATATCCAGATTGCAGGCGAAGAAAGAATTCAGTCGACATCGTTGCGAAGATAGTCTAGGTGGAATGACTCGGATCACAACAGCCTGCCCGATGAGCTATGCACGTCAGACACCCGCACTGCTGGATCAGGGGCAGAGTGAGCAGGGAGGGTGTGTGACGAAAATTCGCCCGTGGCCGGAAAACCCTATCGTTGCGCCATTCAAACGACAGCGAGACTGGGTTATAATCCTGCGCCATCCCTCGCTTGCGTCTGACGCGCGCCGCCCCATGTCCACCACGACCGAAAACAGAAATCGCATTCGACTTACGCCTTCTTACCCGCATCCTCCTTCAGCGTGACAATGCGATTTAGCACGACCTTCTCAGCGGTAGAATCACTGTCCTCCGCAAAGTATGCCGTTCTGAGACCCTGAAAGCGTACGCTGCTCTTGTCCGCATTAGCGGCCGTCTCACCTTCGGTCTTAGGCCAAGGTGCCCGCTCCTGAATTTCGCGGAACCCGCATTCGACCATGGCATCGCCGAAAACGACTTCGGAGTCAGGGTTCACGTTGTCGTAGTAGCCTCCAGTCTTCCAATCCAGCTCGTTGGGCTTTGTCGTCTTGAACAACGGGTTGAATAGTCGACATTCAGCCCGGACCGGGGACTTATGCGCGGCGGACTCACCGACCCAGTGGATGCGAGCTTTGCCAGCGGGGACAGAAGAGCCATACTCTGCCTTGATCTCCGCCACCTTGCCCGTAGCAGCGTCTTTCGAGAACGAAAGACAGCGAAGGGGATGCTCGGCGTGCAGGAGGCCAACGCTCTTGCCGGGGGCCAAGCGGAAGAAGTCAGGATCGTCCTCCTCTCGGAAGTCATCACGATCGATGTAGATGACCTTTGTGAAAGGAACCTTGTGAGAACCTTTCGCTGGATCTTTTGGATCAAACGGCACCTCGCGCTCTTCGAGATAGTCGTCTGCTAGGTTCTCGATCACAACTTTGATCGGGTCCAGAACCAGCATGAGTCGCGGTACCGTGCGTTCAAGGTATGTGCGAATCGTCGAGTCGAGGTTGTGTGTCATGGTATTGGCATTCGCTTTTGTCACTCCCAGGTCAAGGACGAACTTCTTGAGAGCGCCCGGCGGAACACCACGTCGACGAAGGGCCACGAGTGTGAACAATCGAGGATCGTTCCAGTCACGAACGACCGGAGGTATTGAGCGAGCGCTCGCTGTTGTGGCTGGCGTAGCGGTGGTGGGTACTGGTTGCTCCTCCTCGCCGTCTTCTTCCAGTTTGACCTCCTCCAGTCCATCTGCAACTTCATCCACTGGCTCTGCTTTGCCATCTCCAACCGTCGTACCATTGACAAGCATAGCGATCCTCCGTTTTGACAGAATCGTACCCTCAACGTTGAGTCTGCCGTACTCCCTCTGCATCGGGCCCTTCTCGTCACTGCCAGGTAGCTTGTGATCTAGAGCTTCGAGTAACCAATTGTAAGCCGGCCGTAGTGTCTCGAACTCCACTGTACAGAGACTGTGTGTGATGCCCTCGAATGAATCGACCAGGCAGTGTGTAAATTCGTATGTGGGATAGATCTTCCATTTCACTCCCGTCCGATGATGATAGTTCTCCTTCTTGACTCGGTATGCCGCTACATCCCACATCGCAGGGTTCTCGACCAAAGACTTCAATTTTGCTTTCTGCTTCTTGGTCTCCGCGTCGTCGCCTTCCTTGATTTCGTACTCTTCGACTGGTGTGCCCAAATATTGCTTCATGCGAAGATGTGCCGTACCAGCCTCGTACTCGCCGTCCCGCATCTTTCTGAATTTCGCAAGGTTGGTGTCCGGACTAGCCGACCAGTCTGCACATACGCTTCTTGGGCCATGCTCCGGTCCGCCTCGTCTCGCCTTGACCTCAGCTGCTGAACAGAAGCAGACGTATGCCTTACCACGACGGATCAACTCCTCTGCCAGTTCGTACAGATGGTCGAATTCGTCCGAACTGTAGGTCACCCGCGCGGGTTGGAAACCCAGCCATGATACCATATCCTTAATGCTGGTGAAGAACTGCTCCTCCTCTTTGGCCGGATTGGTATCGTCGAATCGTAGGTTGCACTGGCCGCCGTATGACTTGGCGAAGCCAAAGCTCACCGTGATCGCTTTCGCGTGGCCAATGTGCAGATAGCCATTGGGCTCTGGCGGGAACCGTGTGACAACATCGGTGACCGGCTTCTCATTGTATACACCTTTCAGCCATCCTGTCTTAAAAGGGTCGACCGCTTCTGCCGGCTTGCTGGGCGCCGCAGCTGTTGTGTTGGGAGCAGCGGATTTTGATGCCTCTTTCTTCGCCCGTGCCGCTGCCTTCTTCGCCTCCTTCTCTGCTGCTCGTTTCGAAACTTTGGGCTCCTCCGGGGCGTCGGCCATTGTCGTTTGGTTAGGTGTGGTTTCGATTGAGCGAGCGGATCAGATGAAAGTGTATTCAGACGCAAGCCCAGACCTGCGACCAGGAGTCCAATGCAGCGACCGTGGATGCAGAAAGTGGAATATGAATTGGATGGATTGTCGCAAGTTATTCTTAAATGTTTTGCTTGACTCAAATACATGACTCGGCGCACCTGCCTCCGTTCGCACCCTTGCAGCCCCCACCTCCTGCCCCACCATGAAGCCTCAGGTTCGTACGACCATTCACGAATAACAATAAAACATATCGTCTTGCACGACTTTCAGCCTCAATCATACCAACATCCTCTTCGGCCCGCTAGAAAGATCGAAATTCGACATCAAGCACCGCAAGGCCGCGCAAGCAACGGACAACATGTCTCCAACGCCACTCTCGGAGATCCTCCCCCTTAGCATGCTCTACAAGACTGAGAATCTCGCGCCCTCATCTACGCCCTTGGAGACATCTACTTCGCGCTTCAACGACAAAATCTCCATTGTACGCACCGACATCACCACGCTTGAAGTCGGCGCGATCGTGAATGCTGCAAACGAGTCTCTTCTCGGCGGCGGCGGAGTTGACGGAGCAATTCACAGCGCCGCCGGTCCAGAGCTCCTGAGAGAATGCGAGACGCTCGATGGCTGTGACACAGGCGACGCGAAAATCACCGACGCCTACGATTTGCCATGCTCGAAAGTCATCCACGCTGTTGGTCCAGTCTACTCCCGAACCAAGCGCGAAGGCCGCCACACCAGTCTCCTCCAGAGGTGCTATACACGCAGCCTCGAACTGGCGGTCGAGAATGGTTGTACGAGTATTGCTTTCAGCGCATTGAGCACGGGTGTTTACGGCTATCCGAGTAAGGAAGCCGCCGAGACTGCCATTCAGGCTGTGAAGCAGTGGTTGGAGGCAGATGAGGAGCGTGCGGCGAAGATGGAGAGGATCGTGTTTTGTCAGTTCATGCAGAAGGACCAGGCTGCGTATGAAGAGATTGTACCGTATGTTGTTCAGGACTGCGACTTCGAAGAAAGACTAACAGCTTTACAGGAAATACTTCTCGGCGCCTTCGAACAGCGAAAAGTCAGGCAGTAATTCTGCCGAGGCAGGAGCAGAGTGAACGGAGCAGGCCTTGAAAATGTACCAGGACCTGGTGTAGCTTTACGCCGCACGGCGCATAGCCTTTTGGACAGTGGCCCGGGGCAGGAGACTCTGTACTAGCCGCGGAATTGGCTATTGCTTGTGCTCCATCAGCACTGATGATTTCGACCCGAAGAGATGGGCCGTTCGGAGCCAGATTGAATGTGTTGCATTGATAAGTGATAGCGATTCAGCCAGCGTCTGTCGATGTTTCTCGCCTCTCAAGCTTCAGTCAGTGACCAGGGCTTCGGTCCTTCGCAACACGTAAAGCCAATGTGTGATCTTTGGACGATGCACAACGCCAGCTGACAGTCGCTTACGTCGCTGCGCCAGCGTCTCGTCTCGGTTCGCATCCAGGTCGATTTTCTCCTTTGTTTCCAGGGTCCACAATTGATTCGGGTGAGTGAAGCCCGCTTGGATCGTAGAGTCGTCCAGCAAACCGGTGGAAGCACTGTGAGGGAACGGAGGTAGGAACGGAAATCTGTCCTCACTGTACGAGATCACGATCCACCTTCCGCTCTTTGGCGTGGTCAATGCCGCCAGATGCACAGCCAGCACGTGCAGCGGGTGCACTTCCGCCGAGTGATGTGCGCCACCCTGGAGAATCCGACGCGTCCAGCCGTTCACGGAGAGAGGGTAGGGCAACTGGAGTGGTCTGTTGGCACCGCATGCGATGCTATCGCTTGTGCTTTTATCCAAGACTAAATTGAACAGTCGGCCTGCCTCTTCCACTTGACGCTGCAAGAGATCGAGAGTCGAGTCTAGAGAAAGCAGATCCATGCAGGACCATCGCATGTTGGTGAGCTTCGACTGTACCCATTGTTCCTGATCCTGGGAGACGTTCGTCAAATCGGGGGCCTTTGAGTTTGATAGAATGCTTGTCTCTCGCTCCGAGGCGGCTTCGATCGCGGCCGGCGAGAAATCGATATTGTGGACCTGGGCGGGATCCTCAACCATGTCGCGGAGGATAGAGGCGTCCGAAGTGCCACAGCCAATGTGCAGTATCTGGGCGTTGCGAAGGGCGTCGGCATCATCGATCACGTCGGTTGTGACATCGCGAAGAGCAGTCGCTGGAATCAGCCAGTCGAAGGGAGTCCGGTCTTTGGCGAATCGTTGGTCCCAATACTCGGGAGACGCAAATTCCGGCATTGTTGTCTTTGTGCTATCCACGGCAAGGAGCCCAAGGTGTGACCTTTTGCCTAGAGTTCAAGCCGCGATTGTGGTTTCTCTCTTTGAAGGGCTGGCAAAGACAAACAAGAGCTGCGATGTCGGGAATGTTGAAGTAGTTGAGGAGGGAATACAGTCTAGAAGCGGATGCGTGAAGAAGTCAAGCTTCGGGTGTCAGTATCGACAAAAGGTGGAGAGGTCTTACTTCGGCTATATCGAGTAATTCGAGAACCACTGACACTACATCCATACAGCTTCCGGTGGCCATGATGGTAAGCTGAGGTTCGAGAACCATTTGCAAAGCGAGGAGAAGCATCCTCATTGATCCTGGACACGATACGACGCACCCTGTCCTCAATGTCTATCGCCTTCGGTGATCATCTTCCCGCTACGTCATCAGCGTGAGACGACATTGTCGACAAGCAAGGCAGGATGGTTCGCATTCGTTGCCAAATACTTGCATTCAAGAGATCTTGATACGCAAACGATCGTTCCTTGTTCCCATACATCTATCTCCCTGCGAAGTATTTTCAACATGAACGACGACCGGTATTCCCGGCACGGCGACGGCAACTACAGACAGGGGTACCATCCCTCGGTGCCGTCGTCTCGAGCTGGAGGGAGGCAGAACGACGCGTCGCAACCGTATTTGGAACCACCTCCGATCGCAGGGTACGACGACGATGGGGATTATGTGCCGCCACGCGAAGTGCACGATCACTATGGAGTTGATCAATACGCCCCGGCGGACACGACACAGATGGCGGCGTACGACGACGAGATAGCGGAAGCAGGCTATCGACGAGGATACGAGGACACACGAGCATACACCCATCTTCCGCCGCCACCATCCGATTATGAGCTAGGAAGAGGGCCTCGACGGCATCGAAGCGTCGAGGGCGATCGACGTCATGATGAGAGAAGCCAATACTCAGATGAGGATAGCTATGCTGATAGCAAAAGCCGAGATCGAGGCGGTCGACGAAGATACAGCGATGAAGAGCGTTCAATCGACAGGAGATCGCGCTCTCGTTCCGACTTCAGGAGAGGAGGCCGCGAATCCTTTGGAGGACTGTCTGAAAGCGAAGTTGGCCTTGGAGCGAAGCTCGTTGGCGGCGGTGCTGGTGCTTTGCTGGGTCGCAAACTCGGGAAGAAATCCGCACTCAGTACCGTGGCGGGCGCTGTGGTCGGTTCCATCGCGGCGACTGCTATCGAGAAGCAGATCGAGCAGAGGAGAGGAGATCAGGCCCGAGGACATCGCGGTCGAGGCGACGAGGAGAGGGACGCCGACAGAGCAAGGTCACGGTCGCGATCACGATCAGGGTTTCGAGAGCGTCTGCGTTCGTTGAGTCGTCGAGGCGCAAGGAGTGTCAGCGCTAGTCCAAGGCGGACACGTCGTAGTGACAGCTTCTCCTCTGAGGAGTCGTTCCGGCGTCCGAGATATTGAGACGCTCTTGTCATGTTTTCGGTCAGCGCGTTGAGCAAGAGCCCGTACACTTGGGATGAGTAATGAATGATCAGTGACGAATTACGACGAATGGAATGGATCTACGATTTGGTATGAAAGGCACGTCGTGCACATCTCTTGACTTCTCACACGTTCCCAGGTACAGAGATCGGTAAGGCTATTCGCGGACAGATCGCGTTGTACCGTTGGGACGCTACATCTCAGCTTTGACTCATACCACGATCTGCCGTAGTTTCTATTCTTCAGACATGATACCTCAACGTCTCTAGGTACATCCATTTCGTCGATTTACTGTGCGAGCATTGGCCTCGGCATACCAGACACTTCGCCACGAGATCTGCCGCGATCCAGTCTCCTTTCTGACGCTGACGCCGGATTTCCGCGACAACAACCCATCATCCTCCATCTCACGACAGAATTGCCCATAACCGTCACGATGAACTCCTCCTCCAATCCGAGCCTATACCCGTCCGACCTCCTGCCCGCAGTGAGCAAGCGCAAAAAGGACAAGAAAACGTACTGCGTGCGACTAGCGCGCATGCTCGAATACCTCGATCGCAGAGCGCAGACCTGGGACCAAAAGTCACCTCTGCTGCAACTCCCCGCAGAGCTTCGGCAAAAAATCCTCGGCCACGTGCTCGACGAGCAGACCATCTACGACCCGCGTCCCAGCCAGCAAACCCAAGCCCTCGCTCTCGTCTGTCGCACGTTTGCGGATGACCTCGAACCGACCATGAAGCAGTGGGACCAAGATGAAGCTGTTCTTCGGGTGCACTTTGGTACCGAGAGGAATGCTATGAGCGCATACATCCAGGAGCTCATGATGCCGATTGGTGTTGCGGCGAAGGCCATACCGCCTCGAAGGGGAAAGAAGCGTTCAAGAAAGGAGGCGGATAAGGGTGACCATTCAAAATGGCTCAATTCTGGGATCTGACTGGTCTTCGCGGCAGCCGTTGGACCGTGCAAGAATGTGAGTATCGTCGCCGTTGAAGGAAGTGCCATCGACGATGGCTGATTTCCTCATAGATTTTGGGTCTGACTGCACGACGCTCACTTGATTTCCCGGGACCGGAAAGCATGTCCGAAAACGAATCTTCGTCTTGGCAAAATTCCTGTCATTTCGGCCTGAAGGGCATCCGGGCGGGATATCGCGGAGGAATCTGGAGGGACGTTCTCAGTAAGACGACATCGACGAGCTCGTGTAATGGACCACTGGTTTTGCAGGTGCTCGCAGGTCTGGTCTCCTCATCAGGTCTTCTTTCGTACGGATCCGAAGCCATCGTTGATACTGCGGTTGAGTCATCGTCTCGTTGCCGTTGACGTATGTTTGTTCGGAGTTTCGATCGGACTTGAAGAAGAAATTCCCAATAGCGAAGCCAACGAGGACGAGGAAGCCTGCGACCACGATGACGATGGTCACGATGGCGAGGGGTGATATGTCGTACTCGTATCCGTCCTTTCGAGGGTAGAGATGCTGGTCTCGAGAACTGAGATGATGCGTGGTGGGCGGCATGGCTATTGGAATGAACCGTGGTGGGAATCACGGTCGGGGAGTGTGAGTCGAGAAGCAGTTTTGACAACGGACTGTGAAGGTCTTCAATACATCTTGAACCCTGGACAAGGAACCTTTCGAAAGGATTCCGTACCTGAATAGTACGCGTACACCTCATCGCACGCCGGAGCACGGGCAGCTTCCGACCCATGAGGTGAGATTGACAGATCGGGTAACCGGTCGCCGGGCCCTTTGAAGGACCCTTTGAACGACGACATGTTTCGTGAGAGAACACCGTATGAAATCATTGCTCGTGGCCTTGCAGGACATGTTGGCAAGCGCGTGCAGGCAAGTCGGCAGTATCAGACACTGATCAACAGAGGAGCTGAAATGCTTTCCAGTCCTGTATGTCCAGCCATCTCGCGGGTGACTGGTCCTCATCCAGTCTGGTCGATCCGCAGGCCCCTGGATCCTGGTCGAAGCTGACGTTGCGTACGTGGTCCGTTCGCCTCGATTACGAAGCTCGACCTTGGGGAACCTGGAAGCCGTTGCAACTTGCATCCGAATCGAGACTTGTGCATTGTCCACATCTCGTCTTCAGGTGGCGTCGCTACGTACATTTCATCATTGTCGCAGTTTGGAGTCGAGTCAGTGGTGGTGGCCTCGTATCGACATCGGTTTAAGGGGGGATAAATCGGCGCTAGTATCCACGATATCTCATTACCCGTAACGGCAATCCGACGAGCGTCTCCTACCAGGTCGCTTTTCGACGTGGACGACTTCCTTGAGAACTTCGACCGCCTTCCTATTGTATATCGTCATGGATCGCAGCCCTGGAGAGCACTAACTTGCAAGTACTCCGCTATGAAGACAGGTCACGAATGAGCTCTTCGAAGCCTCGTTATCGACGGTAAACCCTTCCACCGGACTTCCACTAACCCACCTCAGGACAACCTCTCGGCGCACAGTTGCCTCTAACTTGCTAACCTCACAACTACAAGAATGTCAGCCACTGATCTTCCAGTACTGTCTCTTCTCAGCCATCTATACACAGTGACAGCCATCTGTGACCTGTCTCGCAAAGTGAGCTACTTACCAAAGATCAGTCGAGGCACTCACAAGAACGAGAGCTAAGTACAATAACCACAGAACGCAGAGCACTGCGCATCCAAATTCCACGTCCCACTCGTCACCACAAACCCCAGCGAGGTCTACCAAAGCACAAACGTCGACGTAGTCTTCGTCCTCACCTCAGATGAATTCCACGAACCATACGTGATCGCCGCTCTCGAAGCAGGCAAGCATGTAATGGTCGAGAAACCCATCACGTTGTCCCTCCCGTCCGTCGAGCGAATCCTCGCCGCTGAAGCCAAAGCCAGTGGACCCGTTGTCTTCGTCGGCTACATGAGGCGATATGCCGCCTCATTCACCAACACCTTTAGACGAGAAGTCGCGTCGATCCCTCGCATTCTTTACGCTCGCGTGCGTGACTTTTCCGGGCCAAATGCGAAGTTCGTCGATGAGTCGGGCACGTTTGAAGTCAAGAACGTTGATGACATCCCCGCTACTGCTGGCGAGGAGCGGACGCAACGTCTTGAAGCGCTATACAAAGAAGCGTTCCCTGGGCAGACCATCACTCAAGAACACAAGAGTCTCAATCGCTTCCTGGGCAGTCTCGGCTCGCATGATATCTCGCTGATGCGGGAAGTCCTTGGCTTCCCGGAAAGCGTCGCCGGCATTTCCGTCAACGACCCCTTCTACTCCGCCATCTTTAACTACCGCAACAATACCGGCGAGTCCTTTGCGTGCACCTACGAGTCTGGCATCGATGCGGTGCCCGAGTTCGACGCTCACCTGGCGGTCTATGGAAAGGATAAGCGAGTCGAGATCATGTACGACTCGCCTTATGTCAAGGGTTTGCCAATCAAGGTCAAGGTGCAGGAACTGAATGAAGCGGGAGAGATGCAGACGAGGGAAATGTTGGGCTCGTATGAGGATGCGTATACGGCGGAACTGAAGGAGTTGTATCAGTGCATTGTGGACGGCAAGCCGGTCAAGACGACCGTGAGAGATGCGATGCAGGACTTGCGGCTGTATGATATGATGTATCAGCGGTGGAACGAGGACCGAGGCCGGGCGTCTTGATGCGTCCTTCAAGGACGAGACAGACTATGGCCGTGAGAGTTCATGCATTTTCTGTGGCGCTAAGGCTCCGCTATGAAACGCTTCAGAAGAACAACAATTCATCATCTTTCCATCCCAGCTCCAACAACGCCGTATGGCAGCTCTTCTCTAACGCTTCAGGCCCACAAATCAACACCATAGCGTCGCCGTCCTTGTGAGGTTCCCGCGGCATATGCTCTGCCAGCAGCGGCGCCGCGATCCGCCCCCTCAAGCCCGTCCACTCCTCCGTACCCTGCGTCAGCGTATGCAATATCTTGGCTTTTCCCACATTGTCTGCAGCGTAGCCGTCGAGATCCGTTTTCAGCAGAATATCCTCCGACATTCGATTCCCATCCAACATCACACATTTCGTCGGATCTTCTCGATCCTGCACCACAGCTCGCAGCACTTGATAGATGGGTGTAACTCCACTCCCTCCACAGATCATATACAGCGTGCTGACTTTCCGCGTGGCGCCATTGACGGTGCAGATTCCCTTGCCGATGTACTCGAATTTCCCAATCGGCCCCTTGAAGTCGACGAAGTGGCCGACGGGGATTTGTTCCAGGGCTTTGGACATTGCGCCGCCTGGCCGCCCTTTAGTGTCGAGATACAATTTCACCAGGACGTCCACGTAGCCTTTCTTGGAGATCTCGGAGATGGGGGTGTAGCTGCGGATGATGGCTTCCCGCGTGACGGGATCGCGGAGGCGCATCATCAAGTGTTGGCCCGTGGGTAAGCCAAGGGTCTGATCTTCGTGCTCGAGTTTGAAGGTGAAGATCTTGGTGTCCCAGGATACTTCGGTTTTGGAGTGCAGAATTGCTTTCTTCCAGGAACGAGGAGCAAGGAACGTCGCTGACTTGACGTCGCTTTCTATTTGCGTTTCTTCGCCGGACAACGCCTTTCGGGCTTCTTCATCGAGAGAACCAATGTGGTATGAGGGCATCATTGCTTTCGCGGTGTCGCTGTGAATGGCCATGAATTCATCGGTGGAGTCTAATCCAGCGGCGGAAACGATGCTCGTAGCTCCTCCTGGGTGCTCGTTCAAGAACGCGGTGCCATCGTAGACCTCGCCATTGACGACAAACCACGGGTCTATCTCGTTGTCGTGTTTTCGCAGGTCGTCAATGGTGATTGTTTTGTTCAAATTATCTTGAATCATCTTGACCTCTTCCTTTTTGACGACAACATCCTTGGATATCTCTTCGCCGGCGGCGGCCTCACCCCATCTACCGTTCGTGAGATCGCCTCCGGCATTCTTCACTCGTTCCATCCATCCACCGGGCATCAAAGCTGGTTGTGTGGGGTGCTCAAATCTGAGCTGATCGCCTTCCTTCACGACGCAGACGCGATACCAAGGATTGTTCATCATTCCCAAAACACTCCAGTACATGTCGCGCGGCTGCAGATTCATGCTCTCATCCATGGCTCGAACAATTATATCGTTGGATGCGGCTATCTCACTGAAGTCGATGTCGAGATTCCAGAAGCACCAGCAGAAGCTCGCTTCCCGCCAGTCCAAGTCCAGAGAGCCCCCATACAGTTTCTGGGGTAAGGCTTCTCGATATCTGTCCTCGGCGTAATCGATGCTTGCAAGTCGCCATGACTTGCCTTGGTCGAGAGATAGTTCCACTCTAGTCACACGACGTCCACCACCGCCATATGCGTATCCTTGGACTCGGTATGATTGGGGTGCCTTGTCAAGATCGAGTCGTTCATCGTGAGCTGGGTAGGCTGTGGCTGAGTTGGTGCTGAGATCATAAATGGCGTAACGTTCGTCCATCCACCATTTTGTGTTGCTGGCAGACTCCTCCGGCGACACCATTGTGGGCAATACCCTGTTGTCATAAATATGATACCAGTTGTCGCTTGGTGCCTCGGTGATGATCAGCTTCTTTAGCCATTTGACACTCCGTCCACCAATCTGGCCTGGGATGACAACTCGAAGAGGCTTGCCATGGTCCGGCCTCAGCATCTCTCCGTTCATCTTGTGAGCGAGCATCATCCCCTTGTTGGCATCAAGTGCCCAATTCAGCTTGACTGAAGTTCCATAGAATCCGTTTGGAAGCTTATCGGCGCCCTCCATACAGACGTACTTGGCGCCTCTCTTTGGTTTTGCTCGTCGGATAACATCACCTAAGATGACGCCTGTGAAGAGTGCTGTCGAAACACCAGCCGCGCCCCAAGAGAAGCCCTTGGTCTTCTTGACGACGTTCTGCTCTTTTCGCCGGTTGCCAGCACATACAAGGGTGACCGGGTAAGTGTGCTGCTCGTATTGTTCTAGTAGCTCCGTGAGGCTGATGGTGATGGAGTTCTCAACAAGTCCTTCAACCGTGAAGGTCCAGTCGGGTATCTCTTCGTCTCTCACTTGAGGTACATGTCCATGGTTGCGAACGTAGAAAAGTTCCGGACTTGTAAGGAAACCTTCATCGTAAAGGCTGGACAGCGGTGCTTCCACGTTGAAAGGATGTACACCAGTCAGCCGTATTAGCCTGGGATCGCGGGCTAGCCAGCTATCGGGAGTCTTCTTGTCGGCTTCGAGCACTTCTGTCGGTTCTGTAGTCGGAGGCGGTAGGGGTAGATCGGTTTCGGCAGCGTCTGATGACGAGGCATCGTCTGATCTTTCGTTGTCGCTGCTAGGAAGTGATTCCGGTGGTGTTGGCGGGAGCTCGAAATCCGCTGACGATGACTGCTTCAGCTCTCGCTTGGTCTGCATTGCGGTAGAGGACACAACGACGGTACCGTGATACTAGTGATGGAGGAATGCAGTGCGCAGACAGATCACAAGTAGTCGAAGCTGTGTGACAAATGCCGGTGTGACGTCCGACGTGTTGCCCTTATTGCGCCATGATTTGTGTACGATTTGGAAACGATCCAACGATGGCCGGCATGAATAGTGAACTTCTAACACATCCGTATAGCGAGGAGATGCAAGCTCGAAGTTTCGGAGAGTAAGCAGGTAGGCGCGTTAGCCAACTCCGCGGACCGCACACGGTTCGAACTTCGCAGCAGTCGAGACGTGCTCGAGCCAGGCGGGCCATGCTGCCATATCTCTTATCTGCTAGACGAGGGAGCAGTGGCTTGGTAGAGTGGCTGCATTCGGGCAGTCCTGCTGGGCTCGTCTCTTGGCTCCGATAAGATCCTTCGAGCATGCTGTGAGACCTTATCGCTGGTTCCACTGCTGCTCGATGTCAGCCTCTTGAGCCTGGCAACACGGGGTAATCCAGCATTTGCTGTTCGAAGTCTGGAAGATGACTCGAAACGCTTACGCGGCCTCGTCCGTGAGAGTATTTGCATTCGAGTCGCCGCTGCGCGATTAAACCTCAGACGCCGCTATTCTTGGGCACGATGATGGCAAAGTCATCATCAAACCCACGGCGAGAACCGTGAGGTCAGATGAAGCTTCTCCGAAACGGATGCGGCTCTCTCATTGGCTAGTTACCCGAAAGTCGCGTGCCGACCTTGCCGGTCCTCCCGTCCCTATCAACTGCAGCCCCCGATATCAACATCATTTCAAACATCCCCAGGTCCCCTGCCTCCTTATCTCTGAACCTCTTCTCCACGTCCACCTTATCGCTGTCGAGCCTCACACTGTCCTCACACTGTCCTCGGAGAAGGTTACAATGCCTCTTCCCAGCCTACCACAGGTCTATCTTGCCTGATTACTTTCAACGTCGATATGCGGGAGTCTGGCATTGGTCGCAGAGCAACTATATGCTTTTCCGAGGGCTCACGTACGGTAATGGAGCTGGTAAGCCGCATGTATTTGTCTGTTCGTAGGTACCTGGCCATTTCATGAAGCATCTTTCCTTTCTCCAGTCACTTTTGAGCGTTTCTTGTGGTGAACAACTCGAAGTGTGTTCACAGTGACCTCCAACGAGCAGACCGATTTCCTGGACGAAGGCTCCTCTCATGGATGCCGGAATGGAGGCCAGCGAGATGCCTCGACACTCAGACCGCAGAAGGGTAGTTGTGGTTGGGTTGGGAATGGTTGGCGTTGCGTTTATTGAGAAGCTCCTCAAATTGGACGTCAAGCGAAGAGAGTATGATGTGGTGGTGATAGGTGAGGAGGCACATTTGGTATGTATGCTAATGGACGGTACGTGTAGACCACGACTGACCTGGTGCTCTTCCACGAATACCTAGGCATATAACCGTGTCGGACTTACCAGCTACTTCCAACATCGCCAAGTTGAGAACCTCTACCTCAATCCGGCATCATGGTATGCCTCCATGCCAACTGGATCGCTTTCATATCATCTCAACACACTTGTCACCGAGATTGACACCGAGAACAAGACCGTGGCAACATCACGAGGCGACACCGTCCCGTATGATATCCTCGTCCTCGCAACCGGTTCCGATGCTGTTCTACCCCGACATACACCCGGCCATGACGCAAACGGAGTCTTCGTATACCGAACGATCGAGGATCTACAGAAGCTCATTGACTTTGCCGACACGAGGAAAGGCACAGTCGGAGCGGTGGTTGGTGGTGGTCTACTCGGACTGGAAGCTGCAAAAGCAATGATGGATCTGGAGAAGTTCGACAAGGTCACACTCGTGGAGCGGAACAAATGGGTATTGAGCAGACAACTTGACGACGATGCGGGTAGTATGGTCGTTGAGCAGGTGCGGCATCTCGGGCTTGATGTTCTTCTCAGCAAGCGAGTCGGCAAAGTCAACACCGACGATGACAACAACGTCGTTGGCGTGACTTTTGAAGATGGCGAGAGTATGGACTGCTCGACAATATGCTTCGCGATCGGCATTAAAGCGAGAGACGATCTGGCGAGGAAATCTGGAATCGCATGCGCAGACCGTGGCGGTGGTGTCATCGTCAATCCTGATCTTTCGACTTCAGCACCGGATGTCTATGCCATTGGAGAGTGCGCCAGTTGGGAGAGTCAGACTTTCGGTCTCATCGCTCCAGGAATCGAGATGGCCGACGTGCTCGCCTTTAACCTCACACAAGCGAAAGCTCACACACCACGCAAATTCAAGCGCCCAGATCTTAGCACAAAATTGAAGCTCCTTGGTGTCGATGTCGCAAGTTTCGGCGACTTCTTTGCGGACCGCGACGGACTAAAGGATGCTCCCAAGAAGAGACGAGGTGCCCGATCAGATGTTCCCGCCGACGCATCAGCGCCAGCTGTCAAGGCTTTGACGTACCGCGATCCCTTCCAACAAATATACAAAAAGTATCTCTTCACTCCTGATGGCAAGTACATCGTCGGCGGTATGATGATCGGCGAGACCAAGGACTACGTCAAGCTTGTCTCTATGGTCAACAATCAGAAACCTCTTGAGGTACCGCCATCGGAGTTCATCGTCGGTAAATCCTCAGGGGAGGATGAGGCGGACGACCTCAAGGATGATACTCAAATCTGCTCATGCCACAACGTATCGAAAGGTAAGCAACTCGTCGAAGGAGGGTTCCACATTAGCTGACCACAACCTCAGGCGACGTATGTAACGGCGTGAAAGACGGATCGTGCAAATCCATCGGAGACGTCAAGTCATGCACAAAAGCCGGCACCGGATGCGGAGGCTGTATGCCTCTGGTCCAGTCCATTTTCAACAACACGATGGCCTCAATGGGCCAGGAAGTCAAGAACCACCTCTGCCCGCACTTCGAATATTCACGAGCCGATATTTTCCACATCGTCTACGTCAAGAAACTACAGGACTTTCCATCGATCATGAAAGAATGCGGCAAGGACTCGACCTCCGCAGGTTGTGAAGCCTGCAAACCGACTATTGGCTCTATCCTGGCCTCTCTGTACAACAAACATGTCATGGACGACAACATCCGTGGTCTACAGGATACGAACGACCGGTTCCTTGCTAACATCCAACGCAATGGAACTTTCTCGGTCGTCCCTCGTGTCTCGGGTGGAGAGATCACAGCTGACAAGCTGATCGTCATGGGAACAGTCGCCAAGAAATATGGCTTATACTGCAAGATCACCGGTGGTCAGCGAGTGGATATGTTCGGAGCTCGCAAGCAGGACTTGCCTGCTATCTGGACTGAGCTCATCGATGGCGGTATGGAGTCCGGCCATGCCTACGGTAAGAGCTTGCGCACGGTCAAATCATGCGTTGGAACGACCTGGTGCCGCTTCGGTGTAGGAGATTCCGTTGGCATGGCCGTCCGCCTCGAAGAGCGCTACAAGAGCATCCGCTCGCCACACAAGATGAAGGGCGGTGTATCTGGCTGTGTCCGCGAGTGCGCCGAAGCACAGAGCAAAGACTTCGGCCTGATCGCCACGGACAAAGGCTGGAACATCTTCGTTGGAGGCAACGGCGGCGCCAAACCCCGACACTGCGATCTACTGGCCAAAGACGTCCCTCCAGATGATGTCGTCACGATTGTCGACCGATACCTCATGTTCTACATGCGCACGGCGGACAAGCTCCAGCGTACGGCTCGCTGGGTCGAGAATCTTCCCGGCGGCATCAAGTACCTCAAAGAAGTCATCCTGGACGACAAACTTGGCATTTGCGCGGAGCTAGAAAAGCAAATGGAAGAACTCGTAGGAACCTTCTTCGACGAATGGAAAGAAGTCCTCGATAGTCCCAACCGTCTAGAACTCTTCCCTCAATTCGGCAACACCAAAGATACCGTCGACTCGATCGAAAAAGTCCAAGAGCGCGAACAAGAACGCCCAGCACACTGGCCCAAAGAGTCCGTGACGGAAGACTTCCGCGGCAAGCAATGGAGCACCCTCTCCTGGCAACCACTAGCCAAGTCCTCGCAGTTCAGCGACTCGATGACGGGCTCCAGCTTGGCGGTCAAGCGAGGCGACACACAATTGGCGATTTTCAAGGTCAAGGGGAGGTACTACTGCACGCAGCAGATGTGTCCGCACAAGCGGGCTTTTGTTCTTAGTGATGGGCTCATTGGCGAAGATGTCCAGAATAACAAGCTTTGGGTCAGCTGTCCGCTGCATAAGCGGAACTACGGTATGAAAGGCGAGGAGGCGGGTAAGTGCAGCAATGACGAGACGGTCAACATCGCCACGTTTCCCGTGGAGTCGCGGGAGGATGGACATGTGTACGTCAAGCTGCCGCCGGTTGAGGAGTTGGATGAGGTTCTAGGCACGGAGAAGTGGAAGGTCAAGAAGGAGGAGACGGAGACGAAGGGAGACTTTGAGGCGTTGGATAAGAAGTTCAAGATGAAGGGACGAAAGCCCTTTGCTGCGAGTCACTTGGCAAATGGGTTGGGAGAGCATGGGAAGGCGCAGGCTATTCTGGCCGGCGGTGAGAGAGGCAGCAACGGGATGGATTGGTAAATTATGATTCGATGTCTTGTAGCGGGTCTCATACATGGAATGATATTGTTGCACGATGATTTGCGTTTCGTAGCTATGATTCCTCATTGCCGCTGGTGTCGCGATCAGTACTGCTTGCGTCGCTGTCTCCTCCATTACGAGACCCGGCCTCCGCATCACTCAATACCTCTTCGGCGCCCACACTCGTAGCACGTGCATCCTGAGACTCGCCCAATAATCCTCTCTTCTTCCGCTTGCGTCGAAGTTCCATACGTTCGAACTCTGCCTCTTTCACTCTTTTGTAAGGCCGTTCCCACTCTGCCTCATACTGAAGCTTTTCTCTCCAGCCTGAGACGTCACGATCTTCCAGCACCTTCGTGTTGGGTGGTGTCGCATTCGGGGCTTTCGGTTTCTTCTTAAGAAGATCATCGCGCGCAGGAAGTCCAAGCAGCTCCCATATGCGCTGCTCTTCCTCCTTGCTGGCCAGTCGATCCAGTTGCTCTAGTCTTCGATCCTCGGCAACGGCAGCACTCTCTGGGCTCAAAGCTCGTGCACGCTTCCGCGACGTGCTGCCACCATGCTGCTCGACAGTGACCTCTTGTATTTCGTCGCTGGTGTTACTGCCATCGTCTGAACCTTCGCTGGTGTACATGTCGTCTGTAGCGTCAGGTCGCCCACTCTCAGAATCCTCATGAGCCTTCCGCCGAGATGACTTTACGCCCTTCACGGGCGCCATTCCCATCTCTTGCTCAACCTCGTCGTAAGTCAGAAGTCGACCATTCTTCGTGGAAGGTCTGCCGTTTTGGTACTTCTTCGACTCGCTGTACACTTGTACTTTGCATCTACGAGCTGCTGTCGCCCAGTACGTCTGACTCGATGGCAAGTTGAGGATCTGCATCGCGGCTCGGACATCCATCTGGCGTACAGCGGCAGAAGGTGTCCAATCCTTTCGGCTGGAATCTTCTGCTCGGAGCCGGGATATTGCTTGAAACAAAGTTGCCTGGACAAGTCGACGTGTAATATTGATAGTGAGATTTTGCAGATCTGCAAAGGCGCTTTTGTAGACCGCCGGCTGGTCGGCATCCGTGGAAATGTTTTCCAGATGATGCCAATTCATTTCTGTGTCTTCACTGTTGTTCATGAATAAGCTTCGGGAGAGTTGCAGAAATGAGGATGGTCGAAGAAGGTGAGGGTCACCCGTATCAAGGAAAACAAGTGGACTTTTGGCATCGTCATCACTGCCGGTCTCTCGGAGCTCTTGCTCAAGGCTGTCGGTCGATTTTGAGTATTGCTGGTACTGCACATCCATCTCCTCGGCGACATCCTCATCAATCAGCCATTGCTCGCCGTACCTTTGTCGCTCCTGGTCCTCCTCATGACTGTTCACCTGAGCTGCTAAAGCATGAGCAGCATTATTGAGAGTATGCTCACCGTCCTCGGAGATCTCGAACGCTGATGGCGGATCCACATGTTGCTTCTCAGCCCTACTTGAAGTTGCCAAGCTGCTTGCTTTGCGTCCCTCCTGCAGCAGGAGCAGATAGGAGCGAATTTGTAGCTCACTCTTGCTGCCAACCGCCCTCTGCAGCGCTGGAAGATCCGCCGCCCCTTTGAGACTTAGCTGGTGGAAGAGTGCTTGTTTCTCGACAGAGCTCCAGACGACATGGCCGAGTTGAGAAGTGGCGAAAGCGGATGCTGGTGATGTGAGAGGGCTGAGCTCTTGGATTGTCGTATTGAGCAAGTCTCTATAGCCTTTCTTGATGCGTGCTTGCGCTTTCACCTTGACCTGTGCAGACTGTTGTCGGGCGCGCTTCCTGTCGGCTGGAATAGCCTTTATGGATGTGGCTCGACTGTCTCGCGCATTTGCCAGGCTGTCGGTGCTTTCATCGCTGGAGGAAGCCTCGTTGGCCTCGTCTTCTCTGCCAGTCATGGCAGATGGTGCATTGAATGGGGTGTGAATTGGTCGATCGCGACTGCATGTTAATGTTCATGATTCTCAGCGCGCAAGTCGTAAATTGAGCGATGCTTGGAATCCAGAGTCCGCAAAGAATGGAAGTTGAATGAAGCCGCAAAGATCGACAGGGACGTGTCTTACATAAGCAATCAACATCGTCTCCCTCACAAACGCCTCCGTCTTTCGTGTCAATCCTCCATTCACACAAATCCATCAATGCTGCCATTTCGCAGGCTTTCATCAACAAGCGGTCTCCGATGAGGCGCGCTATCGGAATTTGCAAAGATGTAGGCCTGGTGCGACGACTGACTTTCTTCTCGCATTTCGCCCCCTCTCGTTGTCAGCCCTTATCCCCAAATCTGTTGCGTCAGAACATTTCTTACCGAACGCATCGACGATATAATGCAAAGGCGCATCTATTGGAGCCTCTCAAAGCCACAAAGCTAGAGCTCCGGCCATACCAGGTAAGCATGGATCATTCCTAGACGATTCATTCATACTGACTGTATTGTCCGCCCAGCAAGAGAGCATCGACGCAGTCCTCGAGTATCTGGCGAAAGGGGAGAAACGATTGGGTCTGTCTCTCGCGACTGGAAGCGGGAAAACGGTGCGCAAGATCCATGAATCTTGCTCACGCATGGTCAGCTCACTTTCTCCAGGTCATCTTCAGTCATCTGATTGAGCAAGTTCCCGCTCCTACGCCATGCGCTACACAGACGCTGATCCTCGCACATCGGCGAGAACTCGTTGAACAAGCCGCAGTGCATTGCAGAAATCTGTACCCTGGCTTGTCCGTTGAGGTTGAGATGGGTAGCCAGCACGCTTCTGGACTGGCCGATATAACCGTTGCATCCGTACAGAGCATCACGTCTGGCATCCGCATCCAGCGCTTCGATCCTGCTCGATTTAAGCTTGTGCTTGTCGACGAAGCCCACCATATCGTTGCGCAGGGCTATCTTGACGTCCTCCGCCACTTTCAGCTGTACGACACCGACAAGCTGGGCCCAACCGCTCTTGTCGGTGTATCAGCCACTTTCTCCCGGCATGACGGTATCAAACTTGGTGCAGCGATTGATCATATTGTCGCCCACAAGTGAGCAGTTCCATTTCTGCTGCAAGACACTTTGACTGACTGTCTCAGGGACTACATCGATTTGATCGAGGACAAATGGCTCTCAGACATGATTCTGACCACAGTCCGGACGAGGGTTGATCTTACGAAGGTCAAGTCGAGCGCCGGAGACTTCCAGACCAGCGAGTTATCCAAAGCCGTGAATCAAGAGGAGACCAACACTATCATCGTTCGAGCTTGGATGGAGAAGGCAATGAAGAGCAGAAAATCGACCCTGGTTTTCTGTGTAGATCTTGCCCATGTGTCTAATCTCACAGCTACCTTTCGCGAGCACGGCATTGACGCTCAATTCATCACGAGCGACACCCATACTCAAGTTCGCAAGGATCGCCTTGATGCATTCAAGGCAAGGGAGTTTCCTGTCCTGTTGAACTGCGGAATATTCACGGAAGGGACCGACATACCCAACATCGACTGTGTCATCCTTGCGCGACCCACGAAGTCGCAGAATCTCCTGGTTCAAATGATCGGACGAGGTCTTCGATTGTATCCAGGAAAGGAGAACTGTCACATCATTGACATGGTCACTGCGCTCGACGTTGGCGTAGTGACCACACCTACGCTGTATGGTCTCGAACCGAACGAGCTTCTGGAGCTGGCCGATGCCCAGCAGATGAAGAGCATAAAAGAGCGGCGCGAATTGGAGCGTGACAGGGAACAGAACGCGATCGTTGCTGCGAAACCTCGCAGTGCGGCGGCGTTAAAGTCCCGGCTTCTCAGCTTTGAGGACTTCAGCGTGTCTGATCTTATGGATCAGTCTTCAGACGACTTCCATGTCCGCAAAATCTCACCCTTCTCATGGGTCTGCATCGGAGACAACCACTACATCCTCCCAAACGCAGATGGCGCGTTCATGAGCATTAATGAGGACGATGCGGGAAATGTCCAGATGTCGTACACGGCTAAACTGCCCGCCGGCTCTACGTCCAAGTCGCCATGGGCGAGACCAAGAAAGATTGGAAAGCAGGAGACTTTGAAAGGTGCTGTGCGCGCGGCGGACACCTATGCTGGCAAAATCTTTCCAGTAAGTGTGCTGATAGGCGATAGGCCTGGCAGATACGACTGTCTTGACGGCGACCAGTCCTTTTCTTCAACAAGTCTGAACTCCTGCTGATTCATTATTTTCAGTTCCAATTCATCAGCAAGAACGCAGGCTGGCGCAGATCACCAGCTTCCGAGGGTCAAATCAAGTTTTTGAACAAGTCTCGAGATGAGAGCCACCAGCTGGAGATCGGCCAGATTTCGAAGGGCGATGCGGCAGACCGAATCACCAAAATCATGCGCGGCGCTAAAGGCCAACTTACGCGCATGAAAGGTGAAGTCAAAAAGGCAAAACGAGCGGCTGAAGCAAGAGCGAAGCGTGGTGCTAAGTTGGGTTCGCTCACTGTTGGTCCGGTCGCTGCGCAGGAACGTTGAGGCGGTCTGCAACTCATTTCTTACTGCACGAGAATGCATGGTCCATTGCCGTGGTGGTCTTCCCAGACTGTTGCCACCAGCCTAGGAGAAACACGAGCATTGAGAAGGTGTTCTATTGGCGAACTGCGGCTATATTATGGGAAGAGCTACATGCATGCACCTCCGCGCGTCCCAGCGCTTGGCGCGGGGTCGGAGATTTGTGGTGTTGCGGAACAGCAACAAGAGCTGTCTCCATCTTTGCTCGCATCGGATCAATGCTGTGCCTGGTTGCCGCTCTTGTGACTTGCGACGGTTGCAAGATATTGGCAAGAGGAACAGCGTTGAGCGATAAACGTGTAGATCAACGATCCGCGATCAATGACCGGTATGGAGCCGAGTCCACCAAAATCCCGAGGCAAGTATATCCGACGAGCTATCTACGTAATGTTGTGGATTGACGCGATCAATTTTTCGAGCTCGTCACGCAAAGAGCTTCTCGTGCCTGGAGCTCGTTGCGAATTTGTCAAAATCCTTCTCACAGCTCGGGTGTACCAATAATGAGATGGCATATATATCGTAACGTAGGTATCGTGCGGTCATTCGAAGTCAAGGTCGGCGCATTCTCATCAAGCGGAGAGCCGTACGGATTTGAGTGGATCCCGGACGGGGCCGGGAAGTGCCTGGGCATTCTGTCTTGTCTCGGTCCAGCCTTGCCATCTTTCACATCCGTCTTCTGCCTACGCCATCGCTGCTGTGCTCTGCTTTGCGCAGAAGGCGGACCTCACCATATTCGAACGCACCCCGACGACCGCTGTCATCACGCCTCGCCTCGCCCGTGTCGCTCGCTACGCTGTCCGCTTCCAGCCTCCTTTCACAACCCGCCGATCGCCCAGTCGGTACCCCTGCATAGACAATCAACGACCGCGGTCCTGGATGTTTGGACAATCATTCGCGTGTCCAGCGCTCAATGAGGAGGCGCCCGTCGAGTTCCGGCGAAGATGAAGACGCCGGTCAACCTGCGCCGATCACTGTTACGAGCAATAAGACCGACGGCATGACCACAGGCAAAGGCGCCGGCCGCGTCACGAGACAATCGCTACGGGTGCAAGAGCGGAAGACACAGGCTGGAAAAGAAGTCAATGGATCGCCAGTCCAGGACAATGCCTCCAAGGTGGCTTCAAGCCCATTCGCGCGCTCCAGTCTATCTGTCGAGCCGCTCGAGAAAGACTCTCTGTCGCAAGGTGTACCGACAAAACAGACACCGGATCCTATCGCGGACCATATTCGGCGACAGGCTGCACGTCTGCGCAGCCCTTGGCGATGCTCCCTACTCACACTGGCGACGAGTCTGAGTGCCATCGTTATGCTACTTACGATTGTTCACTCGTTTATTCACATGCAGCAAGATTCCAAAGGATGCGCCATGTCATATATGCGGCCAAACTTCGAGAAATTCTCCGATTTTGATACAGAACACACTCGCTTTGCCAGCAAGTATTCGCTCTACCTATATCGAGAGGGCGGAATCGATGAAGACACCAAGGTGAAGGGCATACCGGCACTGTTCATTCCTGGGAATGCCGGCAGCTACAAGCAAATTCGACCCATTGCCGCAGAGGCCGCAAACTACTTCCACGAAGAGCTACGATTAGATACGGCAGCTGTAGATGGTGGCAAGCGGCCTTTGGACTTCTTCACCGTGGACTTCAATGAAGAGCTGATCGCATTCCATGGACAAACACTTCTCGACCAAGCAGAATACCTCAACGAAGCCGTGGCGTACATCCTTGCACTCTACCACAACCCGCAACGTTCAAGTCGGGAGCCGGGACTGCCGGATCCAAAGTCTGTCATCATCCTGGGTCATTCCATGGGAGGTGTAGTGGCGAGGACGATGTTGAGGACGCCCAATTATCAAAAGGATACCATCAATACCATCATCACGCTTTCAGCACCTCATGCGCGACCACCAGTGTCGTTTGACGCTGCCATGGTGTCGACGTATGATGATATCAATACGTTCTGGAGGCAATCTTTCTCGGATCAGAACAGCGATAACAATCCATTGGACGATGTCACTCTGGTCTCGGTAGCGGGCGGCGGACTGGACACCATGATCCCCTCGGAGTACACAAGTCTGACGTCTTTGGTACCAGATACTCACGGGTTCACTGTCTTCACGTCCAGCATCCCCAGGGTGTGGACTGGCATGGATCATCTGGCCATTATGTGGTGCGACCAGCTCCGGCAAGCACTGGTTCGAGCCATTTTTGATGTGCTGGACGTGCGACGCCCATCGCAGACAAGACCTCAACTAGACCGTGTTCGCGCGATGCGAAAACGCTTACTCACCGGCATGGAGCCCGTCGTGGAAAAGGCCTTGCTGAACGAGGAGCCAACGACGTACCTGACACTGGAGCACAGCTCGACTGCAATCATGTCACATGGTGAACGCCTTGTGTTACGTACGCTGGGTGACACCGGTGCGACCAAGGCGCATGTCATGCCTGTGCCCTCGCGGCCATTCGTCCACGGAAGCAAGTTCACACTCTTGACGGACCAGACTCTCGATGCCGGCGAAGAGAACGGGACGCTCTCTGTACTACTCTGCAGCGTGTTCCCTCCGCCAGCTGGCTTTGCGATGCTCTCATACACAATCAATTTGGATCCCACTGGCAACTCGCCAGGGTCCACGAGGCTCGCGTGCAAGAATGCCGCTCAGGATGTGTCGCTTCTTCCAGCGTCCACCGATCGTTCCACTGATGCATCCGATCGTGTCCCGCCGTTCTCATATTTACAGTATGAACTGTCCGACATCGTGGATTACCAGTTCATTGCCATTCTAGAAAAAGCCAAAGAACGTTCATCCGGCTGGGTGTTCGCAGAATTCAGCACTGCAGCTCAGTCATCGATCAAAGTCAGCAAGGGACACCACCAACTTTTGATGCATGGCATGAGGAAAACACTTCCGTCGGATCGGCCATTGATGACCGAGATCAAAATCCCAGAGGTGCACTCGACACTCTTTGCCTATAAATTCGAAGTGGACCGTCGGCCTTGCAAGGAGTACAAGGAAAGCTTCGCCCCTTTGCTGCGACAGTATATTGCTGAGCCGTACGAATCCAAATACTTCGTGAACACCAGGCAAGGCAACATCAACGTTCATGGACTGTCACCGTACATGCCGCCTCCTCTACGTGGGGGTGCCACGGATGGTCTTTCATTGCAACTTTGGGCAGATCCGACGTGCAACTCAACGGTTCAAGTGTCTCTCCAGGTTGACGTGCTTGGAAGTGCCGGAAAGCTGGTCATGCGATACCGCACTGTGTTCGCTTCGTTCCCATTGCTTGTCATTGCTCTTGTCCTACGGAAGCAGTTCAACGTCTACGACACAACGGGCGTCTTCATGAGCTTCAGTCAGAGCATGGACCAATGCATTCGGACTTCGCTGCCTGCAATTTTCATGGCCCTTACATTCTTCGCGGTTGCCGTGTCGAAGTCCAGCCATAACGTCTGGACCAGAGAGTGGCTCAGTTCGACGACAGGGACTTCAGAAGACACGATCGATTTCGCAGTCAACGATTTGATGCTTGGCACATCTGATCCGTTCTTCTGGTTCCTGGTGCCGTTCTTCGCCATCGTCAGCGTCGGCATTTGCATTGCCATGAACTACGTCGTTCTGATCCTTACGCACATATTCAGCGTCGTGATCGCTCGGGTTCGCGCGTGGTTACCACGCGCGTCAGATGTTTCGAAGTGAGTCTTGACCACACATTCGCATTGAGCGATCGCTGACATTTCCAACAGAACATCTCAAGCGGTTCCGGTCAACCAGCGGATCATCGCCACCGGCGTGCTTGTCCTCTTGGTTGTGACCATAATACCCTACCAATTCGCGTACATGGTGCTTTGCATCGTCCAGATCGCAACATGCATTCGAGCCTTGAGCAGCGCTCGGGAAACGCAGTCCGCACCGAGCTACAATTTTTACAACTACACCCATTCGATACTGGTCTTTATGCTCTGGATTCTCCCCATCAACATGCCGGTGCTCGTCGTTTGGACACACAATCTGGCAGTTCAATGGCTGACACCATTCTCAACACATCACAATTTGTTGTCTGTGCTGGGTTACATCTTGCTGGTCGAGATGATGAGCACGAGCAACATGATACCCCGCGTCACGAGTCGGTGAGTACAGAGGACTATTTGAGATCTCATTGATATACATACTGACTTTGATCATAGTGTACGCTTTGTCACCAACATTTTAATGTTTGCATTCGCGCTCTACGCCGCTGTTTACGGCGTGACATACGCATACCGCATGCACTACGCCGTCAATGCGTTGTGTGCATGGCTCTTCGTTGTTCACCTCTCAGGTGGTCCTGTCTCGCTGGCGAGCTTGTCGCGATACTTTGGCTCGTCTGCGGTCGTTGTCAACGGACATGTAAAGAAACGGCCATGAGCCTTGCGGGAAGCGTGATAGAAGAAGAGAAGTGTGAGACCTTGCATGAACGACAGTGTTTTCAGCAATGGCACCAGCAGTCTGTGCTGTACATAGTCAATACCCCGTAGTATATAATGAGTAATACTTCATGAAGACTTGCTGCTCTGTGGTTTTGTGTTCTCGATGCAGTGAAGCTCTGGCAAATCTTCGGCTGATTGGGACAGCCATGGATCTGCAATGCAGAATGAGGTCAACAACATCAACACAGCTCCTGCACCATCGACATCGAAAGCGATGGACTTTGCTATCAGCGGCTCTACACTGCGAACCAAGCCTGTTATCGCAATCGCCGGGCTCGGCAGCGAGAATAGCACCTTCACGCCATCCCGCACGCAGGCGGCAGCTTTCCAGCCAAAGCGTGGAGCAGAAGTGATAGAGCAGTACGAATTCCTGCACGATGGAACACCATTGGGTGATGCAGCAAACTGGCGAGGAACGCTCACCGGGCATTCACTGCCAGGCGGCATGGTCACGCGCGAAGCCTTCGAAGAACTCGCTGGTGAAATCATCGCTCGACTGATAGAGACGGTCAAGGTCACGAAGCTTGATGGTCTGTGGTATGACATCCACGGCGCAATGCACGTAGAGGGACTTTTCGACGTCGAGGCGGAGCTTCTACGACAGATCCGTAAGGTGATCGGGCCGGATGTGGTTGTCTCGGCTTCGATGGATTTACACGGCAATGTCTCTCGAGAACTGGCCCATCAGACTGATCTCATCACTTGCTTCCGCACAGCGCCGCATGTCGATGAGCTGGAGACGAAGGAGCGGGCTTGTCGGAATTTGTTGCAAGTTCTGACCGGCTGGCCAGAGGAGCAGCTCTCTGGTTCGAAGGCGTTACTGCCGGTGAAAGCGTACATCCCCCTGCCGATACTACTCCCTGGCGAGCAGACATCAACCCGAGTCGAGCCGGTGAAACACATTTACGCTACAATCGAGGAGGTCGAGAGCGATGATTGTGTGCTCGATGCGGCCATCTGGGTTGGCTACGCATGGGGCGATGAGCGGCGGAATCGGGCAGTCGTAATGGTGACGGGATGGGACGAGGCGGTTGTGGCTGAAGGAGCAGAAAGACTCGCTCGTCTATTCTGGGATGCGCACCAGGACTTCAAGTTTGTGGCGCCAACAGGGACTTTCGAAGAGTGCATCGATGCTGCGCTCGCTTCTAAGAAGTGGCCGTACTACATCTCGGACTCAGGCGACAATCCTACAGCAGGCGGCTCTGGAGACGTGACGTGGACTTTACGGAGGCTCTTAGATCGTCCTGAGTTCAACCCCTTCAGCGGATCTATTGTCATCTACGCAAGTATTCCGGGCCCCGAAGCAGTCCGTATCGCCTTTCAGGCTGGTATTGGCAAAGTCGTCACCGTAACCGCCGGCGCTGCAGTCGACAACATCCACGAGGGACCCATAACTATGATCGGACGAGTATACGCCCTTCGCAAAGGTGATCCTCATGCCGAGCAGGAAGCTGTTCTCCGAGTCGGAAGTGTCTACGTGATCCTTACCAAAGTCCGGAAGCCGTACCACTACGAGCATGACTTTGTGCAGCTAGGACTGGACCCTCGACGAGGCGCTCACGTGGTCATTGTCAAGATCGGGTACTTGGAGCCAGAGTTGTACGACATGGCGGCGGATTGGATGATGGCTTTGACGCCCGGAGGAGTGGACCAAGACTTGACTCAGCTGGGATATCACAACATTCGTCGACCGATGTGGCCGCTTGACAGAGAATTTAAGCATGAGCCGGACCTGAAGGCACGGATACTATCACTTTCTCACGAGCCCTTGACCGGACCTGATGATTGAGATGATGCCCCTTACCCCCTCGAGATTTCAGTCTGGTCGAGCAAGCGGTTGCAAAAAGCTACGGTAGGCATGCATCGGCTTAACGTTTTTGACCTCATACCTTTGACTTGACGAAACCTCTCTGCCAGTACCCAGGCCAAGACTGCTTGCAGGACTCCACAATCCACCTCGCAATGATCCCATTCACCTCCGCCGGCTTTTCTTGAGGAACCCAGTGACCAGCATCGATCGACGCCTCCGTCAAGTTCGTGCAGTACTTCCTCTGCGGCTCAGCCAGTCGGGAGTTGACGGTATCACAGATCGTGTCGTACTTGGCCTGGATGAACAAAGTCGGTATATGGATGTAGCCGTCGTGCTTGGACTTCTCGAAGAAGTACTTCCTGTTCGCTTCGTGGTTGCTATACCACGAGTCGGCGCCCCAGAAACCCGTCTTCTCCATCGCCGCTACCAGCTCCGTGTACACTTCCTCGTCAATGACGATAGCAGAGGCGGGAATCTTCTTCCAGTTCGGATCAGGCTTTTCCACTCCTCCAAACCAGCCGCCATCTTTCACGACATTCGCAGTATGCGCCGGCTGACCGAGGTTCGCTGGCTTGCCCTTGCTGTACGCCGCACGAATAAATGCTCCTACGTCAGCATCAAACCAGCTCGTCGCCTTCTCAAAATCCTGTTCGTAGAAGCGCTGGTATGACCATTGGCCGTCTGGATACTTGTCCGCGGGATACATGTCGCGGTTGACCAGGCTGAGTTCGTCTTCTAGGCCCTTCTCGATGACATGAGAGGGGACGGCTAAGCCAGCGGCACCGATGCAGCGCTCGGGGTAGTGCTCGGCAAAACTCCAAACAGCTCCGCAGCCCCTGTAGAGATGCAAGAGTCAGTCGTTCAATCCTCGGAGCAGACAGTTGGTTGGTGTCTTACCAATCATGGCCGATCCATATAGCCTGATCCCTGCCGAGGTGATCGATCAGAGCGACCATTCCGTTGTTGACTTGCTCCATGGAGTAGTCTTCGGTCTTCTTTCTAGCAGAAGATTTGCCGTAGCCTTTGAAAGATCAATGAGCGATCGAAACGTGCCGTCGGCACATCGTATTCCTGCTGCGTACCCGGCATGTCTGGAGCGATCGCCCTGAAGCCCAAAGATGCGAATGTCTCGATCTGATGCTTCCATGTCAACCCAATAGCGGGCCATCCTATCGAACACTCAAATCAGCAAAACTTGAATCGAGAACATTGCGAAGCATTTCTCACCGTGAATGAAGATGATCAAAGGCCCATCTTTGGGACCAGCCGCCAAGAAGGACGTCTTCTTCTCTCCGCCTTCGCCGTGTGTGAACTCGTGCTGCTCGAATTTATCCATTTTCGATCGATCGATTCGAACACCACTGACAGTGAATGATGAAGGAAGATGATGTCAAGAGCAAACAACTTGAACATGCCTTTAGTATTGCTCCACAAGCCCTTGGCAGGCAAGGATATGGTCCGGCGGGGTTGGTAATCGGCTACATTTTGGGACGAGACCGAGCGATGACGATCACTAATCAACGCAGCCTGAGAATGACTGCAGCAATCGGAGGATCATCTGCATGTCGACGAAAGAAAGGACGGGAAAAGTCTCGCATGTGAAACGCTCAACATCGATCAATGCTGCCGCTAGTACGCTCGAATGCAAACACACAACATCAACGGCTACCTATCGTCGCCGCCCCAAGCATTTCTTTCTTCCTCAAACATAGGACTGGTGTTGTCCGTGGCTCTTCCCTTGCCATTGCCTTTGTACTGTCTTTCTTCCCAAGGCTGCTGTTGACCCAGCTGGTCCTTCTGATCTCTGTCCTGAATAGGCGTCAGAGCATCGTCGCTCCCCTCGCCGACAGAGAATGGGTCTGTCAAGGTGTGGCCTTCATCGTTGAGACCTCTCTCTGGCTCGTCTGGATTGAAGCCAACTCGGACTTCTTCTTCCTCCTCTCCGTCCTGCATTTCATCCCTTTGTTGTCCTGAGTAGACCTTGACGAAGTGCTTCTGTTCAACGCCATTCCAGCCTGGCCCTCCTTCCTTTCTCGCACGCACACGTTCGATCTCTTCTGCCTGATGGTCTTCGATGACTAGATCGACCAATTGCGAGCTGTGCGATTTCGTGGAGGCCGCAGCGGATGAGTTTTCGCGCACCAATTTGCCAGCTCCTGGCACTTTCTTGAGTGCTTCCTGTAAAACATTAGTGCTCCAGCCGAAGAAGGACTTGGACAGAGTACTCACTTTGACATGTCCGCTGCCTTCACCGCTGCTATCAGACTCCTGTGGCTTTCCATGTTGATGAGCGTGCTTGCGCATATCTTGGATTCTCGACTTTCGCCTTTGCTTGTTCTCCTTCCCGGGCTGCAAGACCGCTGTATTTGTTGACTGTGATATGATGGTTGGGTCCACGCGCAGACGGTCCTCGCGAGTGGCGTAGTGGGTATTAATCACAGGATAGTTCCAATCGCCAAATTCGAGAGCGCGAGCATTGACGTACAGCCTCTCTTCTTCTTCGTCCTGCTCGGGTTCCTCGACATCAGTAGCTCCATAGCCCTTTCCACGGCTTGTTGAGCGAGACTGATGCCCACGACCTCCGCCTGGACTCATCGTCCGAGCATGACTGTGAGGAAGGACTTTGCGCAGCAAAGGCTGACGAGCTTCGGTCGGCGATGGAACCCAATACTTGCCGCGTCCGTTCCTCTCATATCGCATTCCTTCTCTCATACGAGCTTCTCTGCTTGCGGATTGCTCGTGTGCCATGACGTTGTCATCAGCGTCAAAATAGCGGTACTCGTACTGCCTCCCGCTGAACGTCTCCTTGCAGTCCTCGATAAGATCGCGGGGTCCGAAAGCATCGCGAAGGGCGAAACGAATAGGCATACGAGCGTCACTGATGGTTTGATCGGAATAGTCCTTCCAGCTGAACGCGTACCATTGCGCTGCGGCGAACAGTGGTACCTCGAAGCAGATCAGTGCATCCTGAATTGCAGCTGCCAAGTTGTCGGCGGTATAGCCATTTCCCACGCTCGGAATTGCACCCAGCCATACCAGGATGGAAAGGAAGAAGCCCTGCCACCAAGACGCAAAGATGATGCCCTTGATGCACAGGAACTTGGGCATCGGTCGGAAAGGTTGAAGATCTGCCGACATGCACACCCAGAATAACGCCAGTTCATAAAGCGACCAGCAGATGCTGATATTGTAGATGAGACTGGTCCAGAGGTATCCAGAATTCACCGCTATGACTCCCTCGCGAAAGGTACCTGTGGCTTTGCATGCAACCGTCGCAATACAGAGTAGTGGCTTGAGCCAAGCGTATTGGAGGATTCCTCTTTTGATCCACAGGAACGAGTGAGGATCACTGATGTCCACTTTGTTGAACATGAGGTTCATGGGCCAAGGATGTGAGACCGGAGGTCGACCGTGCATCATGATTATGAGACTGCGTTCGCCGCCTAGAAAATTGACCAGCAACTGAAAGAAGGTGTAGATTGTGAAAGCTTCGTAGACATCGCGGAACGGCTCTATCCAGAAGGCGACCCGAAGTGAGGTCAAAGACGCCCACGAAGCGGCGGAGAAGATGGGTACCAGAACCAGAATCCGTATCACATGCCGTTGTAGGAGAGGCTTTCGATAGTTCTTCGCCTGCAGCCAGATCGAAACGAAGGTCTCCAGACAGGCCACGAGCGCCGCAACACCAGCGACGACTACCACAGCGTGTCCAAACCCCGATCCTGACCCTCCTGCCTGATCAGGTTGTCCCTTTTCCATGGTTGCAACTTCGGCCATCGTCACAGCGCAGGCCTCTTCTCGCAGGCGATGCCTGATCTCCCGCCTGCTGCAGTTTCCTTGCTCTTAGCTTTCTCGTTGCATAGTCGCTCGTGCACGTGAGGTCGAAGCTGTGTGGAGCTGATGATGTCGCGATCGTTCAAGGTGTCGAGTGGTGAGGTGGAATGCGGCAGCCTGGATGAGCTCCAAGATGTTGTCCAGCATCATCGTCAAAGGGTCTGGGTCTGGATCTGGCTTGTGACTGCGGGTCATGCGAACCACGAACGGGCCTCCGCCAAGGAGATCGACCACTCTTTGCACTCTTCCTCCGGGTCTTTCTACATCAACGACATCCATTTGAATATCAATTCAACTATATCAGCTGTGTCGAGGACGCGTCGGATGCGTAAGGTCATCGAGTGGACTCGCGCTGGACCACGGAATCACGGCTCAGCTCCCATTGGAAGAAGACAGACTGCCTCCCTCGACCACATGACGAGTCTTGGCCTCCAATGACGATGAGCCCAATACGACGAACACAATATTCCAAAGCATGAGGCGTCGATGGCTCACAGCCTCATTTCAGCGCCACCAGAATGCAGGACCATCAAATCGCGGACTATGGGTACTGCAAAATCAGTGCTGTTTGACGCTGTAATCATGCGCCATCTTTGGAGTCATATCTACAAGCCCAGTCGCTGGACATCGTGCAATAACGCTGTTCCCGCGAAATGCATACACACACGCACGCAAAACAGCGGAAAGGACTGCGATTAAAGACGGCGACGACAATGATTGGCATGCTTTCTCATTCATCTTGCATTTCGACTCCGTCATCCGGGATCATACCGCAAAGCTACATACCGCTTTACGCGCGATGACAGCGCGGTAGGCCTTTGCGTCCCCACGGTGACCCTCCACCTATGGGATTCTGCCTTTTCCAGAGGTCAAAATGGACAACGTGGCACGCTGGAAGTCGTCTCTGAATTCAGCTCGGGGAGCTGCTGCGGACTGTCATCTCGGACTCGATTGACTTCAAGGTGAGCATCCGGCCGGATGCTGGTAGATCGAGTTCGCGGCTCAAACACCAGCTCTGCTCATTTCCCACCTGGCTTCAGCCCGGCGCTCCCACGCGTTCGCCACGCAAGTCAGTTACAACTCGTGAGCCATTGCCGCCACGACTATGACCAGAAAAACGGCGCGGCTAACTACGCTGACGGACCAGCCATGAGTAAGTACATGCCTTATTCGACAGCATTTAACAAGTTCTCACCCACGCTGCCGGTATAGGTTGGGCATCGGGCGGTGACGACGACGTCAAGCAACGTCTGTAGTCATACGGGATGATTCGGCGATTTCTTTCAGCCTTGCAAACGTGGGACACTTTCACTGCCCGAGGGTCGTCCAACCATGTGTGGCGTCCACTCGCGGATCTTCCCGAGTTTGGAGTATGCGCTGGCTTTTGTTTCCAACCAGCATGACCTGTCGAAACGATGCTTGATGATGGCAATGAAGCAACCAAATTGAGGAACGGTTCTAGCGGTGAGTTTAACGCCATGTGAGTGGTTGTTTGCGGATCCCGTCTGGGAAAGACCTGGGATACTTAAGGCGACTCGCAAGACTGCAAGTTCCCTGGCCCCAACCCAAGTCACCTCCTTTACACTATCAACAAACGCAGTTCCAGCGATACATTACCCATCATGCCTGTCGATCCAGCAATGGTCGCCATCGCGATGAAGTGCATCGACAAGTTCGTCGAGACCAAGATCGCGGACAAGGTCATTCACAAAACCGTACCGATGCCATCAAACACCAGCCACAAACAAGACGAAGCAGAGAGGAAGAAGCGTCGACCCAGAAGGAGAAGCCCAGCACCTCGCCGACCAAACCCGAGGAGACATAACTCATCTTACGGACCACCTCCCAGACGTCCCGCCGCCAGAAGAGCGCCTTCGTCGTACGATCAACCACCTGCTAGGGAGCTGCCACGGAGCGAGGAGAAGAGGAGTTCTTTCAGTCAAGACGTGCCCGGGCTTGTTCATTCGACTTCGAGGGAGAATAGCAAGACGGAGAAATATCAGCCTCAGCCTGACGACACAGACAGGAGGTAAGCTCTGTGTCATTGATGTCGACGAGAATGATACTGACATGCCTTCTCAGTCGAATCGATGCATGGCTGGAAGCACAAGAGTGAGCCATTGGCAGGTCAGGCAGCTGGAATGTCGGTGAAGGCGGAGAGATGTTCGATCATGTATGAGTAAATTTAGCGCGCGTGTATTTCTTTCTCAGCATCCCTGGGTTGCTTTCTCCGGGAGTGGGTCCGGCGGTATGGGGAGCCGAAGCGTCAGTAAGGAATGTATATAAATGCAAGCGCTCGCCCATATCCTTTCCTCTTCAGATCTTCATCTTCCGAGTCGACATTGCACGAAATGACAAAGATGGCGACTTCTCTGTTCCCAAGACGAGGTGTGGCGATGTCATTTCAGTCACGCGACGTCACGGCCTGGTGTCGAGCAGTGGCGGTGTGTGAAGGCAACGAGTTTCAGCTCGACGGCAGAAAGTTCCGCCAGGCGCCATCCGCAGCTCGCCAACAGCTCGTGAGAGGACTCGAGAGCGGCCAGAGCTGATGATCTTACTTGACGCGTGGAGCGGCAACGAATAGCAGTCTGGACGAGGCTTGCCAGCTGTGTGTCGCGCAGATGTCTCATTGGCCTTCGTATAGAAGTCACGTGAGTACTCGATCCTTCGACGGGAACAGCGATTGTGGACGACATGTTGTCTGCATCGACCAGCAGGTAGGCCGCATCACATTTCTTTCCATTTGCCTTCTGGCGGGCTAGCTATCTTTGCATTGCTCAACATCTCTCGGGATCCCGACGATGGACCAGTTATCGAGCATTCCAGACCAGATCTTCTCCCGGCATCATCTCCAAGATATATACCAACCTTTGGCCTCATATGGATTTACCTGGACCATCTTCGCCCTCACCACACTCCTAACATTTCTAACCTCCTACGCCATCTACCAACTCCACTTCCATCCCCTCTCCAAACACCCCGGCCCCCTCCTCGGCCGTCTAACCCAACTCTACGACCTCTACCACGCCTACATCGGCGACAAACACATCCTCTTCCACCACTTACACGCGCAATACGGCCCCATCGTGCGCTTCTCCCCCAACACCCTCTCCATCAACGACCCCGTCGCGCTCAAAACAATCTACGCCCACGGCGCCAACGTGCAGAAATCCGTCTTTTACAAATGTTTCCGCGCGGCGCCGCAAGCCATCAGCACCCTCCTCGCGACGGAGAAACAGCACCATGCGCGGAAACGGAGGATCATGGGCCAGGCGTTTTCCGAGTCCGCGTTGAGGGGGTTTGAGACGTACGTGGTGGGGCATGTGGAGGATTTGGTGGGGAGGATTGGGGCGGTGGTAGGGTCTTCCACGGAGGGAGAGAAGTGGAGTGCGCCGTTGGAGATGGCGGATTGGTGTAATTGGCTTGTGTTCGATATCATGGGTGATTTGGTGTTTGGTCGGTCGTTCGGTACTCTGGGTGAGAAACCTGAGAATCGAAGGGGGATTTTTTTGCTGGGGAGAGCGGCGAGGAGGAATTATACGATTGCTGCGATGCCGATGTTGTTGTATACGGGGTTGGAGAAGGTCTTGCCGATTTTGAGGGGGCTGTATCGGGATCGGTGTGAGTATTTGGCGTTTGGGAAGAAGCAGGTTATGGAGCGGACAAAGGAAGGTGCTGGTTCGGTGGAGCCGGTGAGGAGGGATATTTTCTCGTTTTTGTTGTATGCGAAGGATCCGGAGTCGAGTGAGGGTATGCCCATGCCGGAATTGTGGATGGAGGGTAACACCCTCATCGTCGCCGGGTCGGATACCACCTCGACGTGAGTTGATCGTCAACATCCTGCTGCGAGAAGCCAAGCTGACCATACTCCAGAACCCTCGCCGCGACCCTCCACTACCTCCTCCACAACCCCAACACCCTCCACCGTCTCGAATCCGAAATACTCACCACCTTCACCTCCCCCTCGGAAATCGCCATGGGTCCTAAACTCCAATCCTGCATTTACCTCCGCGCCGTGCTCGACGAGACTCTACGCATGACTCCCGCGGTAGGCGGTCTCCTCCCTCGAGAAGTCCTGCCCGGCGGTCTCTCCATCCCATCTCTCGACCTCAACCTCCCAGCGGGCGTCGACGTCGGTGTGCCGATCTACGCTATTCATCACCATCAAGACTACGTCGTTGAACCCTTCGTTTTCAATCCAGAGAGATGGATTAGCGAGGATCATCCGCAGGATCGGGAGAAGTTGATGGCGGTTTTCAACCCGTTTTCAATTGGGCATAGGGGCTGTTTGGGTAAGCCGTTGGTGTATATGGAGTTGGGGATTGCGGTTGCGAGGTTGGTGTGGGAGTTTGAGATGAGGTTGAGTGAGGTGCAGGCGGTGAGTGGGTTTGTGGAGAGGGATGTGAAGAGGGGAAGGAGGGTGGAGGGGGAGTATCATTTGTTGGATTGGTTTATGAGTCGGAATGAGGGACCGCGGGTGGAGTTTCGGAGGAGGGAGCGGTGATGTGTTGATCCAAGGCTGAAGATGATGACTACGCGATGCAAGTTGACACGATTCGATGGATATTTGCGAACTGTGCGGAAACGCAGATCGATCAGACGCAAACTGGAGGAACCAAGAGCCTGAGCCTGAACTCGAAGCACGGATTCAAGAAACACTCCATCAATTCTGGCTGACTGCATCACGATCACCACGGACCCATCATTCCACGCCGAGCACCAGCCATACCTCTCAATCCTCCCATGCCTCTCAGACCTCCCATACCACGCATACCGCCCATACCGCCGCGCATCCCTCTCATCCCGCCTCCAGCCATTAGTCCTTCCAGACCTCCCATGCCACGACCACCCATCCCCATGCCTGGAGGCATACCACCCATATTCATCGCCATCGCGATTCTCGGATCTATCCCGCCGTCCATGCCTGAGAGAAAGAACCGAATCAGCCACAGCCCAAGGAACGAGTCACTCACCAGCCCCAAGTCCTCTTCCTTCGCCTCCTGCCCCCACTACAGTCGAAATGCATCCCTACCCCAGCGCTGAGATGAAGATCCAGGCCAACTTTGCCGATGCAACTTCAGCAAGGGTCCGCTGGCATCACCACCCAGGATATAGGAGAAGAGACTTACCTCCAAACCCCCTCCTCCCCCCACCACCACCACCAGGTCCACCTCCGCCCTGACATCGTCTCCTCATCCTCATACTCCTCAAACTCCTCACAAACGGATCCATCGACTCATCATCCTCATCCTCATCACCATACTCGTCATCCCACATGCTGAAATCATCGTCTTCATCGGAGAATTCGGAGCCGCATCCGCCACCGCCGCCGTACATGATTGTCTCCCACCAGCCGGGTGGGAAACCGCCTCCGGAGAATCCGCCACCTCCAGGGAAACCACCGGAGCTGGAAAAGTCGCTGGGCATGCCTCCTCCTCCTCCTCCTCCTCCCCACGGCGTCGTGCCTCCCCAGGGCGTCGTTCCTCCGCCGGAGTTGAAGCCATACATTCCCTGTGGGTAAGGGTAGCGACCTGCGCCGAAGGGGGAGCCGGACATGTGCATTTGTGCCATGGGGAAGAGGTTCATGTTGTGGATGAAGGGTGGGGCGTTGGGGCCGCCTTGACCGCCGCCTGCGGAGGGGAGGGTGTCAGTTGGAGGTGTGGGTGGGAGAGGAGAGCGTGTTTGTGTGGTGGTGAAGAAGATGGGGATGGGGAAGACTCACCCCAACCTTGGGCGCGACGACCGGGATAGCCGCCGGCTCCGCCGTTGCGGAGATTGACCATTGCGGGGTCCATGGGATACATGGACGCGGTGAGTCAGAGTCGAGTTTGTTCGGGATATGGATATCTCGTCGCCAAGTCTCGGAGAGGATGTCGATGGATCTTTTCTGGTTTTGAAAAAAAGGGAGGGAAGATTGTGTGAAGGAAAGGAAAAGCACAGAGCTGGCCCAGCGCCGGCCGGGTGGGAAGTGTCTTTATGCGGGATCGGAGTTTCCTGCTCGTCGCACGTAAAAGTGACGAAAAGTGCAATCGTTGCACTGCATCTCGGTGATTCGGCTTGGTGGAGATTCTGGAGAGCGGCGCGTCTGCAGAGTTCTGCCATGGCACATGTGTTTGGTTCGCCGCTGAATGATGATTGCATCGCTGTGACGAGCGCTGAGATGGTGATTGGACATGGTGCGATGGTCATCTGCAATGTCGCATGATGGGCAGACGGCGGCCTGCCCGCGGAATGGGTTTGCCTGCCAGGTCACAGGGCAGGGTTAGCAAACATTTTTTTCCTTGCCGTCTTGCTTGCGGACGGCCTGCGGTGTATGGGAGCACAGGCTGTGGGGTTGACGAGCGGTGAACTGGAAAAGAAGGCTCTGAGCGAGCGAGCTTCACGGCAAGCTGCATCCGGGTGGTTGTCGCTCCGTATGTGGCATGAAGATGTCACGGCAGGCGTGTCAAGGCAATGGTCGGAGCGGTCTGAAGTCGTTCGCTGGAGGGAACGCGAGGCATTGACGACAGAATCGGGAAAATTTCGTCAGCATTCAGTGAGCATTTGTCTTTCTTGCACGATGGCGGAAGAAGGAGTCGTGCTTCCCAGCGATCCGGCAGCGTCATGAAGAGTGAACAGACCGCAGGTGGCATCAAAGATCAAGTCAAGTTTGTCGCTAAAATACGGTACAGGCAGAATGGAACACATACTCTTCTTCCTTCCAACTCTCTCCTCCTCCATGCGATCATCGATCTCTCACTCCCATGATCTAGAAGGCGAGAGCGGCGGCGAGCAGACCCAAACCGACGACACTTCCGGCCACACTGGTCAACGCAGCAGATCCCTTCTTCGCCTCTGAGCCACCCGTGCTGTTGCCCTTTGCACTCGATCCAGAACCGGAGCCTTTGTCCGAATCCGAGCCTGAGCCCGAACCCGAACCCGAACCCGAACCCTTTCCGCCCGCTCCGTTGGAAGCCACGGCGGTGAATCCCGTAGCGTTTCTGCAGTCTGGTCCGACGGTGGTGTTGGCTCCCGAGACGAACTTGACCGGCGCGCACTATCATTGTTGTCAGTCATCTCGTTGCGACACTCAGAGTCACGCTCATCATCAACCCACCAGGTAAAGCTGTCCATCAACCGAAGTGTCGACCACCTGCAGCACACCCTGACCACCGGCCCAACCCTTGGGAATGCTGATGTCCGTCAGACAAAAGTCACCACTGCCCGTCGTGTTGACGACCTCGGGCGTGAGCGGAGTCCAAGTGATGGGCTCCGCGGTGGAGTTGGTGGCGAAGAAGGCGAAGGATCCGGTCGGGTGGCCGACGTAGATGCTGATGGGGAACTGGTCGACGGAGATTTCGGGGGCGGAGTCGTCGACGGTGATGTTGGCGCCTGCACAGGGGCCGTTGACTTCGCCCTCGTCGTCGTCCATGGGGTAGCTGGGTGGGGAGTTGAGCATGAAGTGGGCGGAGGCGAGGCTCAGGCTGGCCAGGGTGACGAGGATGGAGCGAGGCATGGTGATTGAGGGTGTTGTGGTGGTGGTGGTGGTGGTGGTGGTGTGAAGGGAGTGTGGGTCTTGGTGAGGAGTGGAGGAAGTGTTTCGGTATGTTCAGTGAGTGTGGGTGAGGAAGGGAAGCAGAAGGGTGGAAGAGGGAGATGCAATTGCAGGTGGTAAGGGATCCTTCCCATCTGGACCAGGCCATGCATGACCCCCCATGCCCCATGCCCCCCTTATAGCAACACCGCCCCGACCAGGCGGATGTCCGGATCTCCCACGCTGTCCTCACATCATGATTGGTCCCATTCCATCCGGAAACGTGCTCATTGGCCGGTCTTGGCGGGATGGTAACTTGCTCAGACCCGGACCCCCAATTCCAAAGCTTCGACCGGCTTTATCCCAGTCCCGACGTGACCGCACCCCGGACTTGCCGAGATGATGAATCTCCCACCGATCACTGCCCAGTCTGCCCAGTCTGCCCTGTCTTTCCGAATAACATCACACCACACGGACACTTCGCGACCGGCAAAGTTCAACGATCAACTGCCGCGCGACAGGCCTCTTGCTGGATCCTGATTCCTGACTTCACGCGGACGACTGATCGTGCTGGACCGACGACTGCCTGAGATACTCAAGAACTGAGAGACCGAGGCTGCATCTGGAGTGATTGTGCTCCTCCGACGCCCATCATGAAGGGCCATATGGGCCACATGGGCCACATGGACATGAGCGGGGGGACGAACATGGGCAGTGGTCTTTCCAATGAAGAATACGCCCGTCGCTACTGGTATGGGATCGCTGGATGCGTTGGTTTGCTCGCCGCCATCCGCGTTGTGAACAGTCTCCAGACCAGGTGGCGATTATCGGATTCCCGACGAGACCATCAGAGCATCCCCTCAAGACCGCAATCACGATTTTCAAAAGCATATGCTACGGCAACAGCAACATGTCGAGAAGTGCTCTACCCTCAACCGGTCCATTTCACAGGCCGCTTTTCAAGATTCTTCACACCACTCCCCATCGGACGATGGCTACTTCTCATCATATACTGGATCGTCCTCCTCTCCTTTCTCTGGCAGAACAACATCATCCCCAAAGACGACCCACTCTACCTTTACCGCTGGGACAAAGTCGGCTACCGAGCAGCGTGGGTCTCCGTCACGCAAGTCCCATTCATCTACCTCCTCTCCTGCAAATTTAACCCCATCTCTCTGTTGACGGGAATCTCCTACGAGCGCTTCAACTGGCTCCACCGCTGGGCCGCGAGAACACTCTGGCTGACCGTCATCGTGCACTGGTCGTTCTTCTATCATTCCTGGTCCATCTACGGCATTGTCGACAAGCAGATCGCGTTCATGCCCATGATCAAGTGGGGGTTTGGAGCTTGGGGAATCCTGACGTGGATGCTCCTTTCTGGATTTGGATTCTTTCGACATTTGAGTTATGAGCTGTTTGTGCTTCAGCATATTGCTGGTGCTGCTGCTCTTCTCTGGGTGTTGCATGTGCATGTGCCGACAAAGGCGGCGTATAACATCTGGATGGCGGTGGCATTTTTGACGTTTGATTGGGGTGCGAGGTTGATTCATGGAGTGCTGCATAATTCTCACGTTCTGGGACGACTGAACAGCAAGATTCCTGGATACTCTACTCGACTGGAGCCTCTGCCGGGCAATGTCGTTCGTGTGACGATCGAAGGCGTCGACTTGACCTGGAAAACAGGCCAACATTGTTTCCTGAACATGCCTCGACTTCGACCCTTCGAATCACATCCATACACCATTGCCAACGTCGCAGAATTGGGAAGCAACGGACAAAGAACCATGACCATGCTCATTCAAGCTCGAGCAGGCTTCTCAAGAACCCTATGGAAGACAGCAATAAAACACGACGGCACAGACCGACGCTTCCGCGCCTTCCTCAGCGGACCATGGGGCTCACCTCCAGTCCTATCACAATACGAGACCGTCGTTCTCATCGCGTGCTCGTCCGGAGCATCCTTCATCGTACCTCTACTACAAGACCTAGCTCGCAACCCCGGCTGCGTCAGAAATGTAGAACTCCACTGGATCATCCGTGAAGAAGAGCACTTCTCCTGGTTCAAGACCGAGCTCACGACTCTCGTCGAGCAATCCAATCAATCAACGCTAAAACCACAAATCCACATCCACATCACCCGGCCTTCGAGCCCCACCACCATCTTCTCGGCCGAGGCAGCAGAACCATCGCCCTCAAAAACGGAACCTCGCGCCACCAGCACGGAGGTGGAAGAGATCTCCCTCTCCACCCGCACCAGCACCGCGAGCGCGCCATCGATGGAGAATGAAAAGTCGCCTCTCACTTCACGTCCTGAACGAGCTGCGCCCCACCCCCCGCCTCTCTGAATATGTCCTACGGCGGCCGACCCACTCTGGACTCCATGATCCGTCCCGCGGTAGAGAGTGCCCTCGGCGAGACAGCGGTCATTGTATGCGGTAGCACGTCCATCACAGCGCAGAGTCGCACGTACGTGGCCAACCTCTCCGATGAACGCGCGGTGCACAAAGGCACGGGAGCGCAGGGAATCATGCTCTTCACCGAGACATATGGCTGGTGAGAAGGGAAGGAGAAGGGACTTCAACCAGCGAATACGATGAATTATAACGACTTTTACGGAACGGAATACATTCCTCTTCAAACCTTCTCCGAACCCTTCACCACCTCCACCTCCACCTCCCCATCCCCTCCCTTCCCATCCAGCACCTCCACCCTCCCCTCCG
>AFIV01000546.1:0-50541 GCA_000223765.2 Zymoseptoria ardabiliae STIR04_1.1.2 | reverse complement strand
CATGAGGATGCTGGGATCGCCAAGAGTCCCCTATCGATTCAACGAACGGACTACGGACCTCGTTCCACCCAGGGGAGGTCTGAAGGCCGCTCTTGTCGTACGTGTCACGCCTTACGGACCGATTCTTGGCTCGCGGAGCCCGTGATGCCGCTCTTCACTTCCATTCCGGACTGGTCGAAGATCCATTGCCGGTGAGCACGCGCAGTTTCGACCTCTTCCTGGTTTTACAGCCGCGGAAACCCGCTCTTCAAAAGCAGAGTTTGTATATCCACTTTCCTGGCCCTGCATTAATGAATCGAAGATCTTGATGTACGACATTTCCAGCAGAGATCATCTCTCAAGACGTCGATACGATGGGCCCGCTATGATCATATGGCCTCACGTCAGTCACTGGCGCGCGCAACGCTGCAAGTGGATACTGCCCAATGCTACTACGGACTTTCGGAGGATGCTCGATGCACTCGTACGGTTGGGACATCGCGACAGTGCCGATTCCGTTGCCTTCGTCCCGTATGCACCGAACAGCTGCGAGCCATCTTGCCTGAGTTCGATGGACGCTCCGTGCAAGAATGCCAGGGACCGAACGAAAATGTCCTTTTCAGCGATCGTCGCTTTACTCGCAACCGTATCATTCAACCCGGCGTCCAATTCGTGTGTGAGGGCGATATTGCAGGGGACGTTCTCTTCTCGCACCGGTTCCTTGATGGTTTCTGCGTAGGCGACAATTCCTACACCAGGATCTGGAGCGGCCTCCTTGATGAGTTGAGGGGTGTGGCCATGCACTCCATACCTGTCATAATTTCCACTGCTATACGTTGACAAGACCAGACGTCATGCTCTCAGCAACAGAGTCGACCGTTCCTGTCGATACCTCGGACATTGACGGTATTTTATAGTCACGGTGCCGGCAAAGCATCCACGCACGATGACAATGCCGATCTTGGTTGGACGGTGACTCCTACGGATGTTAGTCGTGTTCCGACTCTTGATTGCCGACAGTGAGTTAGGCACAGGGACGTGGTCGTATTCCATTGGTGGACAAAGTGATGATGGCCATTGTCGTTGATTATACGATGTCAGATTAGTGCGATTGCCACGGACACGTCCAGCGCTTTACCTTTACGATACACAGACCCTTGATCATACTGCAGCCTGCGCTCAGTATCACTGCACCCTTCGGCCCTTCATCCTCGAGAAATGCATGATTCAGCTTCCAGAAGACAAAGCTCCCCATGAGCGCGTTGAGGGAATTCTTTAATAATGAGGCGGTCGGAAGCATGAAAACCAAGCTATCTTTTCAGTCCTAAACTTCTCCTCAAGATCCTCTTCGCCACTGGGACCCCTCCTGCTGCCACCAGATTTTCTCCACCGTCGCTGGAGCCTGTCCTCGCCGAAAGTCTTCTCACCGAACATCTGTCGAAATTCTACAAACGACACTGTAGCCAACCATGAAGCTCAGTCACCTTTGCGCCGCCGTCTCAATCGGCCTCATCGTTCCTGCTTTCGCATGCATATGACCTTGCTGTCACGTCGAAGCATTGACGACTTGCTAATGGGAGCTTCACGTCAGGATAACCTCTTTAGAAACCTCTCCATCGATTGCAATCCGGACGACGATTACTGCTATCAAGAGTGCGCGAAGCAGTGCAGGTATCGTTCCGGTGAGAATAGCTGCACCTACTGGAAGGGCGGCAAATGGTAAGACTCCCTCTCGTCAAGCCAAGACGATACGAATCAGAACGTGTGCTGATCAACGACCACGCTCACAGCGTCGCCAACATTCTCAAGTGCTGTTGTTGGCATTGATCAGGGCTCGGAACACGGATTGGTCCATGTCTAGTCCTCATGAGTCCAAGTCGCGCTTCGCCTGAGATTTCGAGTGTGAGAATGCAAAAGGTGGGACTGAATGTATTCAAAGGATCGGGAACTCGTTCGAGTGCGCAGGATCGCTTATATCAGACGAAATCACCTCCCAATCGCTCATTGATGAATCGACTCTTGCGGTTTATCGAAGCACGTTGAAAGCCCACCGCATGCACGGAATCGACCTTGATGACCGATCTTGCCCACGTGTCCTGCATGTAGCTCACGATCCTGGTATTTGTATGAACTCAAAGTTTTCAATTCCTCTCAACCCTGACCGTCTCAAACCAATGCAATCGCAGCATTGCTGACCGCCGAATCCCAGTTCCGCCTTCGCCGGAAAATACGACATCGATTCCCGGTCTGCCGAAGGCGCAGTTTCGATCTTACCTTTAGATGCGATGTGAGTCGTCGGCCTTCTTCATTTTAAAGATTGGAACATCGTGCCAGAATCCCTCGCCAGAGGTACGACGTTGCAATGTCCGAATCGACGGCATATCTCGACAACGAGAAGAAGATCCCCTCGTACGTCGACGGTCCGGCCCATGCCAATCATGGCGGTCACGCACAGGAGTACGAAAGTATGGACGCGGAATTCGACGAAGTCAAGCTCGTCAAGCAGGGCCTCCACCAGCGCCACATACAGATGATCGCGTTGGCAGGCACTATTGGCACCGGTGAGCCATGGAAGTAAGAAACGGTCTGAAAGACTTTAGACTGACCGAGCCGACAGGTCTCTTCCTCGGATCCGGTCGTGCCATCGCGAACGCTGGTCCTCTTGGTGCTTTTCTGGGCTATACAGTGATCGGCTTGACAGTCTGCAGTGTGGTGCTTGCTGTCGGAGAGATGGGAGCTCTAGTTCCTCTCAGCGGCGCTATCATTCGCTTTCCAGGCTTCTTTGTCGATCCTGCTCTGGCCTTTGCGAATGGTTGGAATATGACCTACAGGTGGGCTCAATCTCATTCACAAAATTGGTGTGAGGTGCATGCTGACAACATATAGCTCTGCCGTTTCAATCCCTTCCGAGATCGTTGCTGCTGCTGTCCTCATGCAGTTCTGGGTCGACACCAACAGCGGCGTGTGGATCACAGTATTCAGCGTTCTGGTCATTGCCACCTTGCTGGTCTTTGTCCGAGTGTTCGGCGAACTCGAATTCGTATGCTGTTCTCCTATGCTAGCACTTGATTGTGCTGATACATCTCCTTCAGGGCTTCTGTCTGCTCAAGATCTTCCTCGTGATCTTCATCAACCTTCTAGCCCTTGTGATCACGACTGGCGGGGGTCCGAACGGTCAGCCGATCGGCTTCCGATACTGGCGAGATCCAGGCCCCTTCAACCAGTATCTCGACATTCCTGGATCGACAGGCCGATTCCTCGGCTTTTGGGGCTGCCTCAACTCCGCTATATATGCCTACGCCGGGGTAAGAGACCGAAGTGCAGGAAGCCTGCGTGGTCCGAGATCGTCTCGGACGCATGGCTTTCGTCCAGTCCGGATTGTATACGACATCGGCTGACCTTATACGCTTTCATCTACAGGTGCAGGTCATTGTCTGCGCCGCCGCGGAGACTAAAAGTCCTAGATCTGCCATACCAATGGCAGCAAAGCGGATCTTCTGGAGGGTTTTGATTTTCTATTTGCTCACGATCTTCATGGTGGGCCTCGTTGTGCCATCCAACGACAAGAACTTGCTGCAAAAGACAGGCACTGCTTCTCAATCGCCCTTTGTCATTGTAAGCTTTCCTTCGGGACTCCGTACAACAGACCTCCTTAACAGCGAACCAGGCTGCTCACAGAGCCGGGATCAAATTCGTCCCATCATTCATCAACGCAATTATATTGACCTCTGCTTGGTCTGCCGGTATGTCTGCTCATACATACCGCTCCGTGACTTACCATTCTGACCCCCGTTCCAAGCCAATTCCTCCTTGATGTCAGCTAGCCGCGTGCTCTACGGCTTAGCCAACGCCGGACAAGCACCCGCAGTCTTCAAGCGCCTCAATCGATTCAGGATCCCTTACGTTGCCGTGAGCTCCCTGGCGGTGTTCATGGCCCTGGGATACATGACGCTTTCGGACAGTGCATCCACGGTATTCACATGGCTGCAAGATCTGGTCGCAATCGCCTCTCTGGTCGACTGGATCATCGTTCTGATCACGTACCTGCGTTTCTACTACGGATGTAAAGCACAATCCATCGATCGGAAGCAAGAACTGCCTTGGGCGGCTCCATTTCAGCCATGGATGTCTTGGATCTCTCTGGGCTTGTTCCTGCTTCTGTTGCTCACGTCTGGATTCAAGACCTTCATCCACGGGCACTGGGATACCGAGACGTTCATCAGCGCGTGAGTCAAATCGAGGGCAGAGTGTTGTGGTAGGTTGTGACTGACGGACATGGCAGATACTTCAACATTCCCTTTGTGCTGGTGTTGTACTTTGGCTACAAGTTCTGGTTCAAGACCAAGATCATACCACTGAAGGATATACCTATTCGTGGATTCATCGATGTGGCGAAAGATAATCCGGAGCCTATCATTCCCAAGGCTACGGGATGGCGAAGGCTCAATATTTTGTGGTCGTAAGGAATGGCTGTAATGGACTCTGGTTCCGTTGTCGAAGGTCGCTGAGATGGAACGAGAATGAACAAGTAGTCAAATTGATGAAAGTTCTGAAGCATTGCCTCATAAGCTTGCCAGGTCGTTTCCTCCGAGCATGTCTTGCACTTGATCCGATGCGGCCGATCAGGCAAACAAAGCAAAAATCCATGTCTACTCCGCGTGCTTCACCAGCTTCTGCGCCATCTCCACCAAAGTATCAGCCATGACCTCCATCTCGCCACCGAAGATCTCCAGGCAGTCGTCCTTCTCGTAGGCCGAGCAGTATGCACCCTTGAATCCAACAAGTCGAGCTGCAGAGACGTCCCACATGTGTGCGGCCTATGCAATTGTCAGCGTCTGGCAAACCGTCTTCGCGCCCCGAGTAAACGCACCGCAAAGTACTTCTTGTCGTCCTTGCCAAACTTTTCGAACGTCGGCTTGTACGCAGCAAGAGCCGGCTTCGCAACACCTTGACTGTCGCAGCTCAATATGCTTTGTGCTGGCATATCAACACCGCCTCGCTTGAAGTAGCCCTGAACTCTCGGAATGTCCGCCGTAGTGAGACACCAGACATGGAAACCGTTCGACCGCAGTGTCTCGATACATTCCTTCGCACCCTCTCGCAGTCCCAAAAGCGCGTATCCTTCCTGGCAGCGATCTCTCTCGTCCTCAGTAGCGAAGCCTCTCGGGTCTTTGACACCAGCGAACCACAAGATGCGGAAGAACATCGCCTTCATGACATCTTTGTATGATGTGTGTCGCCCGCTGATCGAGAGGAAGGTGAACTCCAATTCGGCGTGGGTCATCCAGGTGTAGCCGAAAAATTGCGGTGTGATGCCTTGCGAGCGGAGCTTGTCGCCGATGACTTCGTCGATGCGTTGATGGTAGGCGTCGAAGCAGACGAGGGTACCGACGATATCGAAGACGACGTGTTTTGCCATGGTGATGGATGTTGTCGTACCTGCTGATGTTCGTCTGGAAGCTGTATCTCAGTTCGAGAGTGATGAGAGGGATTTGATACTTCCTGCTGTAGCTCCTCAGAAAGGCAAGCTCTCGCCTATCGATAACACATATCCTGGTCGATCAGGGTATATCCCGGAAACCCGGTACAAACTTCATTGATCAGGCGGAGCAATGCAATTTGGGATGAATTTTCAGGCTAATGCCTCGCGGTAGCTTCAGATGCTCTCGAACACGTTCTCAAGCTCGCTCCTGGTATCTCTCGGAAGATCCTGCGTGAAGTCACTTGCAGAAATACAAGCCCACCCTTTGATCACGCTGCGAAGAAAACGTATGCTCACCACTGGCCAACGTGCTCTTCTTTTAGACCCTGTCGGGTAAAAGTAATGCCTGCACAGAGGAAGCCGATCGTGGTAAGTTGCAACTATGAAAGAAGAGTAACAAGCAATTCATCAACGAAAAGGAGTTTCTGACTTGGCCGAAGTTCGCATGCTCTACTGTCCTGTTCGATCTTGCTCGCAAGTCAGCATTTCTTCGAACACGAATTCTCTTATCGAAGGAGCGAATACCAACCCTTGAACCTGACTCCCGCGAACTCCTGCGCCGTCTCTCTATCAACAGAACGTAAGAGACGATGAACGGGTCATCACTTTGGAAATGCGCCATCAATGCCTCGTAGAGTGGCTCGTCTCCTTCGGAATAGCCCTTTGCTGGGATGAAGATCACGCCGCCTTGGGGATTGCGGGAGTACCTATGGACTTCCTGGACAGGATATCCCAGTTCGCGCATGAACCCGATCGCCTTGTTGATGTGGTCTCCCAGCGTGCCAGTCTCGATGAACCTGAGTGTGAGTGAGCTGTCGAGACGGGATGCAGTGCGCTCTCTTGCAGTGGAGTTGACGTCCGCCATGCTCCCTAGCGCCTGCTTGTCGATCGAACAATAAGCAACAATAGACGCTCTCGACCTCGTTCGCGAAGCCTTCTGCTGAAAGGAAAATCGTGCAACCTTGAAGATCGTTGGTGCACTTGTAGGCTTACTCGACGGCAGAGCCTAGATCACGCAGGGATTTTGATGGCCTCCTTGACGTCGTCGTCTAAAACGCTGTTCCTGGCGGATTGGAGGAGATGCGATTCGTTAGTTCCGTGCCGGACTTTGGGAGAGGCAATTGACACGTAGACCGCGGTAGTTTCGAGTACACGCCAAAGGGACAGACTGTCGTGGCTTTTTATACTTCTCAGTGAGAGCACTGCTGCCTCTTCGTGACTCATTTCGGCGGATCAAGCACCAAGATCAGCATAACGACTCGTGTCAGTAGGCCGCAGGTGCTTCCGCAAAGCGATACCTATTGCAAGGCAATCGCGCGAGAAAGGTCCAGATGAAGTATTGTCATTCGCAGAGGCACTGAAGCCGTGACTTCGACGCAATCGCTGATGCCCGAGAGGCCTCCGAAATGGTATCCTCATCAAATTTGATCTTGAGTGCGTGCAATTGAGGTCTTTCTGCTCGCTCGAGATGTAAGGATGTTGTGGTGTTGTTCGTCGTAGTGATCGAAGAGAAACAGATCTCACGGCCCGCGGGTCTAGCTTCACGTCACAGCTGGAAGTCGCATGTGCATCTTCAAAGCTTCGCGGCTTCACATCTACGACCTCATCACCAACACACTTCAACTCATCTCGCCATCCACTACGTAATCTCTCACTCAGCACCATCCTCTGAACGACTCAGTACATCCAACACAAGACATCACCATGGCGGAAAACGAGGTCAAACAAGTCATCCAACAACTCGACTCCCTCAAAGCGAACCACCTCTCCCAAGCACCACAGCTCCTCTCACGCGCCAAACTCGGCCTCCTCCATCTCAACGCTCTCATCCCCTCCGAAGACACCAAGCCTCAGCACCTCCAACTCGCCACCGCTGTTCTCGAGCACGGCGCGCTGATCAGCATCAAGCTCAAAGACACCGACTCGTTCACCCGCTACTACCAACAACTACAGCCGTTCTACTCGCTGCCACAGGAGGGACGAAGGAGCCGAGCGAGCAACCAGGGAAAAGTCACAGGGCTGTATCTGCTGCTGCTGTTGAGCGTGGGCGACTATGCGGGTTTCCACACCGTGCTAGAGGGATTGGAGGTCAGCGGAGGCAAGGACCACATCGATCGGGATGAGTTCATTCAGTACCCTGTGCGGTTGGAGCAGGCGTTGATGGAGGGGAGCTACGACAAGGTGTGGGTGGAGACAAAGGGCGAGCGGGTACCGAGTGAGGAGTTTGCGGTGTTCTCCGAGGTGAGCATATTGAAGGCGATGTTAATGGGCCACACAAATCATTAATACATTACAGGTCCTCATCGACACGATCCGCTCCGAAATCGCCTCCTGCTCAGAGCGCGCATACCCATCCCTCCCCATCTCGAACGCAAAGAACCTGCTATTCCTCGACTCGGAGGGCGCCGTAGTGCAATTCGCGCAGTCTCGCGGCTGGGTGGCCAAGGACGGACGGATATACTTCCCGGAGCAGGAGGAGGAGATGCGTGCGGCGGAGAAGGATGTCATGAGCAACAGCGATGTTGTGATTGAGAACACGTTAGGCTATGCGCGGAAGTTGGAGACGATTGTGTAAGAGGCATGTGGGAGATATGCTGCGAGAGGAGGGGCTGGGCAGGTGGTAAAGTCGAAATAAGGTCTCGCATCTGCGCTGCCCGCCAGCCTTGTTGCATCAAGATAGAGAGAGCCGGAAGAATTACCATGGTGCATTGCGCCACAAACGCCTCTCGCTGTGTCGTTTTTCTCTGAATTGATGATCACTGACATTCAGCCTTTCCTGGCTTTCAAGAGTCATACGTGGCGAGGAACTGCGCATCGCCTTACTTGCGTTCGCCGTGGCGATGGCAACAGCCAAGCGGCAACACACAAGTCAACGAGAAATCAGACACATCTTGCCCTTGATACTTCGTGCATCTCCGTTCGTTCTCATGGCCATTGCGTCGGCAAGTAATTCTCCAGGCATCGCGAACATATTTTTCCAAATTGCAGGCCTGACGTGCCTAGTGCGACGTACTCGTGTAATATGCCTGGATCAGCAATTATATTCAGAGGAGTGGTGAGGCCAGATCTGACAACAGCAATACATCAAGGTGGTAGAACTAAAGCACGGTCACACACATCGTACGAAAAGCAAGGATATCAGGAATGTGGTCCAGACGAGGTTTCCATTCGCGTGTAGCTACTGCAGACCAGTCAAGGCCTCCCTTCTCGATCGCAGCTATTCACATCGGATCACCTTTACTTCGGGTCGTCAAAGACGTAGGTGAGGTGGCAGCGACCGCAGTACTGGCGGTTGTGCATGGCAGCCATGAAGATACCGGCACCGCACTGTCAAAATGTCAGCACGTGTCTCCATCAAATCCACACCAGCAAGATGTATACTGACCTGCTCGGCTGGGCACTCTCTGCGCAGACGCTCAATCTTGCCATCACCGTCCACCTTGTAGTACTTGAGCACAGCCAATTTCGTCTTTTTACGCTTGTGCTTGATCTTCTTGGGAGTGGTGTACACCTTCTTTTTGCGCTTCTTGGCCATACCACCACGGAGGCGGAGGACCAAGTGGAGGGTCGACTCCTTCTGGATGTTGTAATCGGAAAGGGTGCGGCCATCCTCGAGTTGCTTGCCGGCGAAGATTAGGCGCTGTTGGTCCGGTGGGATGCCTTCCTTGTCTGTTGGAACGAGGTGTTAGATGTGCTCTGTCTTGTGGCAATTCGGGGTTTTCGTGTGCGCGCGCGCGGCGTCGTCTTACCCTGAATCTTGGACTTGACATTGTCGATGGTGTCGGACGATTCCACCTCGAGGGTGATCGTCTTGCCCGTTAGGGTCTTCACGAAGATCTGCATGGTCTCAGCAATATGCGTCTTCGAAAATGCAGTGACCGAGAGGAGAAAGTCTTGCGGCGAGGATTTGGAGTTGACGTTAGTGGGACGTCGGGCTTGGCGAAAATACCGATGCTGAAATATGCTCATGTGATAGATTCTGCGCAGGGGACCGTCGAGACGTCCATTTCTCCAAACACTCCACGCAACCACTTTTGTATGAACATGATCTTTCGCACCTCTGTACCAATTCCTCAAGAGACACAAACGCGATCTTCTTCAAGAATGGAGAGAACGTCCATTCGTCTCAGGTCGCTTATATGGACGACATCATGAATACGACGGAGGCTCACTCCGTTGCTACGAAGATGCTGGAACGCCGGTGCCATTCCTCTGGCGACCGTATCGACCGTTTCGACGTTGATACAGCGGCTGTCATTGCGAGAACCTGAATGAACATGTTCCGGCAAAGTCCTTGTCACAGATCTCGGGCGAGCCCCGTGTTGGTCAATGCCCTTCCCAGCACGTCAAGTAAACGCCATCAACCGGCGGGAAATCCGTTGCCCATGGTGATCAGATCCCGCCCTTGTCAACACCCGACTTCGAATCTTCAACCACGGCCCCGTTCATTGCACGTATTAGTACTACGCCATCCTCTTCAACTCCAAAAAGAACACCCTCTATACCACTGACTTTGTACAATTGTACATAGCATAGTTGCTCTCACAAGCCACCACAACTCGACCCTTCGCGGCCGAACAAAGCGTTCACTTCCATCCACCTGCGCGGCCTGAGCGGCCTAAACAACTCTTCCTCCTCAGTGTGTTAGGGATTCGCATCTGAGGAGGCGAAACACTACGAAGTCACCTGCCCGGCGGCTGTCGGCTTGCACTGCGTGAGGTATGGAGGATGCCATCTACGGAGAACGAGGCCACCATACTAACAAATCATGCAGTACCGGAACCAAGAAGGCCGTTAGTGAACGACCTTCAGACCAAACTGGACCCCCAACCCAGGAAACCGGACTCTTCTTGCCTCTAAGCACAATATGCTGCACACAAACCCATCCTCGAGCATCCAAAGACGCCGTCTCGAACACCGTCGACAACAATCGCTCGAGGTTCCCATCCTTGCTTCACCACTCCCTACCAACTCGAAACGGACGAAATCATCACGACCAGGTCATCAACGAGGCCGCAGTCTCGACCAGAACCTGGGCGCGATGGACTCGTCTGCGGGATTTCGACCACTACTTCCCCAGGATCAACAACTCTACCATGGACTACCCTCTGGACCACCATTAGCAAGGACACACCCGGATACTAACTTAGCATACCTCCCGGATCAGCAACATATCATCAAGCAAGAAACGCAGTCGCACAGTCTAGCCCAGCCGGGCTTCCAGCCTGCGCCGCTTCAGGCGCAACCACAAAACTTCCAATCCCACCTCCACCAACAGCTGCACGGGAGCATCGATCCGTCTGGCGGCGGTCAAACTCAAGAACAAGCCGCCGCCATGCAAAGTCTGCATAGCCATTTGATGTGGTACGAGCAGAACTTTGGCAGCAACCCTTCGAACCCCCCCATCAATCACCCTCCACACCCCGACCACAACGTTAACCCTCATCCCACCATGCAGAACGGGCCATTCGTTCAGATCAGCTCGCCTCCGCCCACCGACATGAACAGTGTCATTTACCTGCCACAACAACCACTCCAGGCCATGCCAATGACTCCCGTTGCGAGAGGTCACTCGCGTACAGTTCCGAACACACCGCAACATCACAGCCAGGCCTGGCCGAGCCCTCCACCGACGCAGAGAAAGACAACTCGCAGCAACAGCCACCAACTCGACGTCGCTCCGATGCCCCATGGACAGGATCTCGGTCAATTCGTCGACCAAGGGCAGATGTTCCAGAATAATTCGTTCACCTACGCACGCGAACAGGAGTATGCGGCATCCGCCTACTCTTCCTCCGTGGCAGACCCTTCATCACCTGTTCACCAGCAGAGCACGCCAATGCCGACGCTATTTGAGGAAGTCTCAAACCCGTACTGCGGACAAGGAGACATCCTCCTTCAAGCAGCGGCGGGCGCTGATCAAGACTTCAACAGCCCTCATTTCATGATGGGCGATGGTTCCGCTTGCGCCGAACAAGCTGCTCTGGACGCGGCTGGAATCGACGCTACGTATATCGATACTGGTATTACCGAGGAGCAAATCAACTCCTGGCTCATTCACCCCGTCGGCAAAGGCGAGGCATACACGTGCAAGTGGGAGGGATGCAACACCACCATCAACCGCAAGGAAAATGCCCGTTCCCACGTACAAAACCATCTCGATGACCGCCGATTCCGCTGCAACCCATGCGGCAAGAGATTCAACCGTCTCCACGATACGAAACGCCACCACCTTACTCACACAAACGAGCGACCTGCAGTATGCCCTTGTGGCAAGACCTTTGCACGAGCTGATGCGCTCACCCGCCATCGTCAACGCGATATGTGCGAGGGTGTGCTGCCAGGTTTCGAGAAGCTCGAGGAGGAGAAGCCAAAGCGTGGACGCCCGAAGAAGGACAGATCTGAGAGCACCGGCCCTTCGCATCGTTCCGACCGTCCTGACATGGATTTTCGCGCACGCAAAGCAGCACTGGCTCGACGAATGGACAAAGTCTACGGAAATGGCAGCGCTGCTAGCAGTAGCTCCGGTGCCAGTGTTCGCAGCATGCCAGATACTCCTCCGCAAGAATCCGACGAGCTCGCGGCTGACGCCTTCCTGGATCTGAACTCCAGCAACGCACAATTCACCAACGCGGTCGCCGCATGGCTCGACACACCTCCGACTTCGCCGCCATCAGCCACCAAGAACACACGCTCCGACTCTAAAGTGTACATCGATCTGAGTGTACCCGAGGAACGAGTCGTCTCACCTTCAAAGCTGTCAACACGATCATCGCCGCCTGCTACCACCAATGTTGACGCAGCAACGTTCCATGACTACTCGTCTCCAGCGTACAACAACAACAACAACAACTCCGGATTTGCCGGCGAGTCAAGCCCCATCGAACCCGAACACGACATCTTCAGCGATGCTGTCAACTTTGACGTCCTCAACTCACATCCCGAGGTCCACCACGACGCATTTTCTCCACCCGGCGAATCATGCAGTGGTTCCAGCGTCTACAATTCCGACTGGGACACCGTTCAAGTCAGCAGCGTCAAGAACAACAGCACCGTCAACGCGATACCCAGCACGATCTACGAGGAAGGCTTCCACCGCACCAGCCTGGGCATGGACGACTTCATGAACGATCTCATGGGCGGCTCTGGTGATTCGTACCACGACGACGTCCGCGATATGCTGGACTCGTGGGTTGCGATGAACTAAGCTGCTTCTTTCATGGGAGCGCACGATACAGATTTGACGACCTCGACGATAAATATGATTCTGCATATTAGCGAAACCTAGACACGGCGATCACGACTTGAAACGACTTGATGACCGTGTTGGCAAGCACACGAGATCATATTGGAAAGGCTTGGATGACTTTACGCACGGTGTTTGGAGCGACTTCTTGGATGAGCGTTTTGGCTCTTCTCTTCTCCACCCCCCGTCGAGCACCGGAACACTTTCACGAGCCCGCCAACGGACTGCTTAATTGCACTCTCTGTTGGCGGGAGGGAACTCGATGGAAGTTGTCGAGGGTCTCGACGGTACGGCAGTCTTTCTTCATCCTTCTCTGAAAGGAAAGAATTGCCTGCTTTTTGACTTTATCCTTATTGACCTCGCGAATTGCTATTTCTTGGGAACCTGCTGCGCGAGGACTCGCTGGTCTGTCGCTACCGATACCCCACCAAGAGACCACCTCACGCGGACATGTATGATATACAGGAGCGAGTGCTATTGCTATTGCTACTTCGCGCGGGCGTGTCTTAGATAGATAGTCTTTGGGTTAGAGTCCTCGACTTTGACTCCCTACTGTACTCTCGGAGTACGGCGGGTTGAGTTGGTCGGGTTTGAACTCCCTTATTTGGCAAAAAATCTAACATTTGACGATACTCTTGATTCTCCTTCTAGTCTACTCATCAAAACACTCCACGGCAGTGGCTGGAGCATTGCTGCCGTCGGTTGGAGTTGAAGTTCGAGAGAATTCCGCTGTTCAAGTGTATTTGGCAGCAACATGGACAAGCTTCGGCTGAATTCCGCGCCTGATGACCAACGATATACCAGGGCATGATGCTCCCGACATTTCAACGACACCGGCTTATGAATGCATACGACGACTTTGCGTGCCATTCAATACATAACTCCTCTCTGATTCAGATCTCAATACGCATCATCTCGCCAACTTCCAGCACGAATCAACCCACACAAAACCCTTCCACCATCCAAACAACCATGGACCCAACCCTCTACGAATACCCATCCCCCCTCGAAGGCTGGGAAAGCAGCGAACCTCTCTCCGAGTAATTCGACCCTCTCTCCCATTCAGCAAGCAAGCACGTCTAAAGCTAACACCATCATCCCTTCAGCGACCGCAACCCCGACGGCAAATCCCTCCAAAACCCACCCTCCACCACCCTCAGCAAAGCCTACACCGAATTCACCGCTCCCCTCGCCCAAGACGACCGCGGCGCCTTTGACGCCCACATTTACTTTCTCCACACCGATGAGGGGGAAACGACCTTCGCTCGCGCCCTGCACGAACGCGTGCGTCGAGAATGTAAACGCTCCCTCCCCGACTCCATGGCTCCCACCCATCCCGACATCCAGCTAATGAGATGACTTTCTCCCAGTCCCCGAGTTACGCGTCTACCCTCTCCACCAGCGACCCGTCGGGCCCCATCCCGTGGGCATGTTCGAAGTGAACCTCTTCACGCCGCCGCAATTCGGAGCGTTTGTGAGTTGGTTGGTGATTCATCGGGGTCCGTTGAGTGTCTTGTTGCATCCGAATACCGGGGATGCGATGCGGGATCATACGCAGAGGGCGATTTGGTGAGGTTTTTTTTTTCTTTTTTTTTTCGCAGGTCTCCTGGGGAGGGGATGGCGTATGTTTTGCGGGGCGGGGGGAGAGATGTGCTGACGGGTTGGGGTAGGATGGGGGAGAGGTATCCGTTGCAGATGGGAGTGTTGAGGGGGGAGTGACTCGAGTGAGGGAGGGGGACTGCGTTGTTCAACCAGGCCCTTCAGGGCGAACACATGAGTTGTTGCAGTGTGCTTTGGAGGTCTGCGATGTGAAAGAATGACACGTACACAAATCGACCGGAACTTGTTTTCAAAGACACCCGAAGACACATCTTCACAAACCATGACACTTGAAACCCAAGACCCGTGGCACACGCCATCAATTGATGCGTCTACATAGAGCTCCTTCCCCTGTCGATGTCAACATCCTCAACGATGTACTGCTATTGCTCCCCCCGCGCACAAAAGAAACGAATGTTTTCCACCCCCTCACCCGACTTTCAAACAACGCACCAACGTCAAGCATCATCATCATCTCTCTCCACAAACCCATCAACCATCTACGAAACGGTGATGCTCGCCGACCCGCTGCTCTGGTACCCCTCGCTCGCCACGATCTGGTAGTTCTGCGACGACCCCAACTTCATGCCCACACTGGCCCACTTGTCAAAGTGGTTCTTCATGGTGACGGTGCCGCCGACGCGCTTCTGCTGGCGCACGCTCCAGAACTGCTGGAAGGTCTGCGTGCCGTCGATGGAGGGCTGGTTGGTGCGGGTGGTTTGGAGGATGCTGCGTTGGGAGGAAACCTTCCGTTAGTGGATGGGATTGGGATGGACAGGGGTGGGATAGATTGGATCTTATCTTACTCGTAGGTGCCGCCGTCGGTGGTGACGGTTCCCTTTTTCTGAGCGGCAGAGCTGGGGTTGTAGGAGCCGTAGGATTCGACGACGTAGTATTCGATCAACGGGTTGCGAGTCCAGCCGTAGACGGCGAGGTAGCCGTTGCCGGAGGGGTTGAAGGAGCCGGAGTAGTTGATGGTTCTGCGGTGGAAAGGGTCAGCGAACAGGCATCTTCTCTTCGATTGACGGGATGGAAGAATGGGAAGGAAGGACTGACCTAGCAGACCCTGTAGCCCAACCCTTGCCCGCGACGAAGTTTCCAACGTTGCTCCACGACACCTTGTACGAGCCAGCCGCGCCGTTGGTGTAGCTCACTTGACCTCCGCCGTCGGTCCAGAAGGAGTAGTAGTAGCCATTGTTCATACCAGTCCCCGGGCTCTCGCGAGCGAAGAGGTGGGTGGCCGAGTCGAGGTTGGGAGAGGCCTCGGTGATGGGAGCAGCCAGGGAGAAGGTAGCGGCGGCGAGGCCGAGCAGAGCGCGTGTGAAGAGCATGATTTCTGTTTTGAGTGGTTGAAGATGAAGTGGAAGCTGATGAGAGAGAGAGTTTGATGAAGCCTGAGATGAAGAAGGAGAGGTGAATCTTATACTCCAAAAGGAGTCTCATATCTGGGACCAAGATTGTCGTCCGACTCTCGTCGTCGCGGCTAAATGCGAGCCATATCTTCACCTCCACCGTTGTCGTCAGGAGGAATGAACATGTCACTTCGCTTCGCCGCGACTGTAACACTATCGCAATACATGTCAAACGCTGTGAGCGACACGATGAAAATCGGGAAGGTGCAAGGCCTAAGGGTGTCGAGCTAGCGCTGCTCGAACACTATAACTCGGACGCTAGTGCAGGATGCTTGTGTTAAGCGAGCATGCGGTGGAGAAGCGTTCGGGAACAAACCAGGGTCGATCTGGTTTGGGAAATGCGCACGAGGTCGTTCTGGGTTGATTGCATAGCGAAGCTCGTGCAGGATGCCGGGAGTGCGGTGGTCGTGTGGTCGGTTGTCTTTGTCTGGAGTATAGGCTGAATTGAAGGAATGGTATATCGCTAAAGCGGACGAAATATTCGACGACGCGCCGATCTGAGAATCAGCCTGAGTGGGCCATGTGCTATACTCTGAACGCATGGAGTCCAATGCGGTGGGTCACGGATTGTATATTGATGACACTGCGTTGTCGTCGAAGTCCGCCACGAGTTTTGGGGAACGTCTGATTCGTCGGGGTGGGTAAAAGGGCGTAGACGAGACGAACATCCGCTGCCAACTCGGCCAGAGTGAAGCTGTAAAGTGCTCGAGCCGGTAGGGTAAAAGGGCGTAGACGAGACGAACATCCGCTGCCAACTCGGCCAGAGTGAAGCTGTAAAGTGCTCGAGCCGGTAGGGTAAAAGGGCGTAGACGAGACGAACATCCGCTGCCAACTCGGCCAGAGTGAAGCTGTAAAGTGCTCGAGCCGGTAGGACCAGATGTAATGATGGAAGCGATGGTGTATGGCAATTTATCCTGATGTTAGAAGGAGTGCAAGACATCTTCGCACTTACCTTGCCTGCCTCGCCTACCTCCGCTTTCATCTTCCAGAGCATTCGACTTCGCATCCAGAGTCTTCATCATACCGATCATGTTCTTCTCCAAATTGGTCTCCATCGCGACGGTGCTGGTCGCCAGCGTGCAAGCTCTCCCAAGCTTGGAAGATCGCCAGTCCGGCTGTCCACCCATTCACATCTTCGGCGCGCGCGAGACGACGGCATCGCCAGGCTTTGGAACTGCAGGCGTCTTCATCAATCTCATCGTAGGCGCCTATCCATCGGCCACCACGGAGGCGATCAACTATCCTGCCACTGGTGGAGACTCCTATGGCAGTTCAATGAGGACTGGGGTGGTCAACATCGCCAACCAGATCAATTCTTTCAACCAGAAGTGCCCTCAGGCGAAGCTCGTCGTCGTCGGGTATTCGCAGGTATGTCCTTTGGTAGAAGTGGTGTGTGCTTTGTATCCTTCGGAGCTGATGCCATGTCCAGGGCGCGCAAATCTCCGACAATGCCATCTGCGGCGGCGGCGATCCGAATCAAGGCCTCACCGATACGCGCGCCTTGCTGAGTTCTGCTGCTGGCACGGCTGTCAAGGCCATCATCTTGGCCGGCAACCCGCGCAACTCGCCGGCTGAGAAGTCGGTGTTCGGATATGGGAGTTGCAATGCCCAAGGAGTAAGTCGACGACAGGATCATGTCCGCTGACCAAAGGGTCGTGCGCTGATATGTCTTTTGCAGTTCTCTCCTCGTCCTTCGGGTTTCTCTTGCAGCACTTTCGCGGCTCGCATTAGATCCTACTGCGATGCGGCTGATCCGTAAGTGGTCGAGTCCAGTCCAGCGTCCGAGATAAGTCCGAGAGCTGATTGGATCACTAGATATTGCTGCACTGGCAACGACGCCGCCGCCCACCAGGCCTATGGTAGGATCTACGGTCAGAATGCGTTGGCCTTTGTCAGGAGCAAGCTTTGATGAAATGGAGAAGTGTACTGTAGGTGAAGTGGCGGCATGTGCAAGGACTCCCTTGCTTACGCATACTACTGGTCCGTAGCCTTGTAGGAGGGTCATCTTTCGTGCTCCGCGTAAACCTGCAAGATGTGGCTGTGAATTCTTGCTCAATGCGACGGGAAGTACCGAGGCCGACAGCCGATGCATGAGCCACAGCTCGGACAAGACGCCAAGGTGCAAGCATGATGGCGGCGTGATCTACCTTATGGCAGCCTGGAAAGGATGTGCTGGCCGCTGATGATGAGGTCCTCGGTCCTCACCCGCTTCATTTGATCAGACGGTGTGAGTTCCAAGTCACGACTCTCGGAAGGCTGGCGGAAGTTGCAAGCGTAGGTAAATTCTGCATTTTGCACATTTCGCCATCCGGACTTTGTCTAGCTCCGTTGTCCGTCCGGTCCGCCGAATCCGATGATCGAAAGCGGCTTTGCACAGCACATTATGGCGCCAAGAGCTGGGCTGGGCTGGGCTGGAATTTCACATGGCGGTGACATGGATGTGGAGCGTTGGAAGTCTTGGGTGGAACTGCACACGGAGCGCCGAGTGTTGCAGGATTGTCATGAGTAAGGTATGATCCAGTCGAGTTCGAGGGCATTATTGCTGGTCATGTACTGTACATGTGTTCCTCTCGCGATGATGAACGAGATTGATGTGCACCACGGCCAGTCTACTAGTTCTAGCGCGCGCGAGGTGACGTCGAAACGGCGGGTTGATCAACGTAGGTTTCTCGCCAGCTGCCGGAAGCAAATCGCAGCATCGGCATGATCGGATTGATGAATTTGAGAGAGCTGGTCGTCTGCACAAGGACGGTGTGATTCGCCCAGGGAGATATTCTGCGCCTCACATCCGATCGGTCAGCAACGCAACGCAACCCGCGCCGCCCGTGCAACAGAGCGTGGCACTGGCTGGGCGTTTCCATGGCTTGTAAGTTGTGGTGACTGTGACTGCTACGATTCGGTGATGATCAGAGTCTGTCATGCGATGCGCCGCGGTGCAGGATGACAAGATGAGCAGTAGGATCAGATCAAGCAATTGAAGTCATCATCCAAGACAAGCCTCTGACAACCACTCTCTCCCGTCTCCCGTTCTTCATCATCATCATTCACAACACTTCCACCTACAATCTCAATATTCCTGATCTGTTCTATACCTCCCCCACCACCACAACACAGCCTCATCGTGTCCCTGTCCGGTTTCTTCTGCGTCTCATCACGGCATCGGAAGGTCGGTGTTTCACGCGCACGGATTCCCAGGATTCGACGTTCGCGGAATCCCGGACGGAGCGCTTACTTTGAACTTCCCGGGGCCTCATCTCAATTACTGCGCGCTAGGATCCGCTCATCTCCCACGTTCAGGTCGATCCCTTAAAACATATCCTCCCGCCATTTTCGGTCGGAAGCCTTTTTGCTCGCCTGATCCCAATTCGACGTGCTGTCGCGTGAGCGTTGAGTCGCACACCTCCTCTCCGCCGTCGCGCTGCCAACCCGTCCGTACCACCACCCGAAGAAGCACATCCGCCCCCGGTCCACATCGCGCAACCCGATCCTCGACTTCGCGAACCCCAGCACATCGACCTCGATACTACTGTCAACACCGCCGACGACTCCCGCCTGTCACCACCATGGCGGCCTACCCGTCCTCGACCGGCGACGGCTCCGCGACACGATTCTCCCTCCCACGATTACCCTTCTCGCTGCCATCAATACCCCTCCACGTCCCTCACCGAATCCGGAGGCGATTTCGAGCAACAAAGTCCAAAATCAGCGCACGATCCTCGCCCACCTCCTCCATCGCCTCTCTCGAAACCTCCTTCAACCCGCTCAACACCCTTCGAGCCCTGCGAACACATCACTGGACGAAATATGACGCACAATACCTCTTTCTGGCTGCGATTGGTATCTTTGCTCTCTGCATGATTGAACACCCGGGACCTCTGAAGAAGGGATTGGTGGCCACAGCTTTGTTGACCGGCCTGGCGATACCCATAACACGACAGTTTCTGTTGCCTTTCTTGCCTATAGCAGGCTGGTTAGTGCTCTTCTTCGCCTGCCAATTCATACCACCGGCATACCGACCACGCATCTGGGTACGAGTATTACCCGCGCTGGAGAACATCCTATACGGCGCAAACTTGAGCAACATCCTGTCCGCACACAAGAACTCGTTCCTAGACGTGCTCGCATGGCTGCCGTACGGGATCACGCACTTCGGTGCGCCATTCGTCTGCTCTGGCATCATGTTCATCTTCGGTCCGCCAGGCACCACACCCACATTCGCAAGGGCATTCGGATACATGAACATCACCGGTGTCATGATTCAAATCATGTTCCCATGCAGTGCACCGTGGTATGAGAATCTCTACGGTCTGGCTCCAGCGAACTACTCCATCCCCGGATCTCCCGCAGGTCTGGCAGCCATTGACAAGCTGTTCGGGATTGACCTCTACACATCCACCTTCACCGCATCACCCCTCGTCTTTGGCGCATTTCCATCACTTCACTCTGGAAACGCCACGATCGAAGCCCTCTTCATGTCACACACCTTCCCGAAACTCCGCCCGCTCTTCACTTTCTACGTCCTCTGGATGTGGTACGCCACGATGTATCTCAGCCACCACTACGCCGTGGATCTCGTCGGAGGAAGTGTCATCGCCGCAATCGCCTACTTCGTCGCCAAAGGCAGCTTCCTCCCTCGTCTGCAACCGGGCAAGATGTTCCGTTGGGACTACGATTACGTTGAGCACGGCGAATTGAATGAATCCTACGCATACGGCCTCACGGATCTGGACGACTACGAGCTGGCCCTCCGTGGTGACAGCGACGAGTGGACCATCGGCTCCAGCTCGAGTTTCTCCTCGTCCAGCCGCGAGCCCTCCACTGGCATGCGCTCTCCGATAGGCGACAACGAGCAATGGGAAGGCGAAACTCTCGCTGCCTCGTCGGATAACGAGTACCAGAAAGCATAGGCGCGGACGCAGGACTTGACCACGACGAGATGAATATGCACGGCCTTGACGAGAAGGGATGACGGAAGACATATACACTGTTCCTGATTTGCATCCTGCACGGCGTTCACCACTACAGAGAGAGAGGTGTCATGGGTTTTATCTGCAGCATTTTCAGCGGGTATCTCTCAGAGAGGAGATTGGAGAGAGGAAGACCTTTTTAATACTGGATGAGAAGGCGTTTTCTTTCGGTGGGCCTGCGCTACACAGTGCCAGGCCGGGAATCATTTTTTTTTGTTTGCGCGAGGAAGAGATACCCTACATTCGCTCTTGTATTGTTTGTACAGCGACACTCGCTTGGGAGATATGTGGGATACAGGAGGGGCAACGAGGAGGAGATGGAGCAAACAGGAAAGGCGGGACATGGCTGGATCGGGCACACAGACCATGATCGCCATGCGTAGAGTCGGGAGTGGTGGATATCGGGAGCAAGTTCTCCATCGTGATTCAAGCCTGTGAGATGGATGAGCCAGGCGAGGCATTGATGAGGGTGAGCCACGTTTGAGGAGTCGAATGGCGTTTATGAATGACCATGCTGGCTGTGAGATCTCGGAGACCAGAACAGCGAGAGTAGTGTACATAATTATGATGCATAGCACGAGAGAGACCTGCAGAGATGCAAAAACATCCCATGCTCTGAGGATGTCCAAGACCTCGTATTCCGTCGTATAAACTTCCGATATATCTTGGCAGTCTTTGATCAATGCTCAAGCTCGACATCCAATCCTCTCTCCAAAACCTCCACCTCTTCCTCACCCATCTCACCCTCCAACGACCATGGCCAAACGCGTCGTCCAAGGCGATCAGATCGTCAAACTCATCGTCGGCGCCGGCCAAGCCTCGCCTTCACCCCCCGTCGGTCCAGCGCTCGGTTCCAAAGGCGTCAAGTCGATGGACTTTTGCAAGGAATTCAACGCTCGTACGTCCTCAATACCACCCTATATCTAAAATCACCTCACTGAAGATGGATACAAATGTACAGGCACAGCCAACTACATCCCCGGCACCCCCGTCCCCGCGCGCGTCACCGTCCGCCCGGACCGCTCCTTCCACTTCGAGCTCCGCACCCCTCCCACCGCGACCCTGCTCCTCTCCGCGGCGGGCGTCTCCCCGACGAAGAATAAACTCAAAGGCGCGGGCAACACGGCGGGACCGCGGGCGAGGAGCGCGACGGCGATGGGGAAATCCACGCATTCGTCGGGGGGTGCGCCGCCGGGGAATAGTATGCTGGGGAGTGTGGGCACGGTGAGTCTGAAGCATGTGTGGGAGATTGCGAGGATCAAGCAGAGTGAGCCGAGGTTGAGTGGGTTGGAGTTGAGGGGGGTGGTGAAGAGTGTTGTGGCGCAGGCGGGGAGTTGTGGGGTGGTGGTGGTGCCTTGAGGTTGAGGAGAGGGTGGAGGGAGAATCATGATGAGAATGGACTGGGAGGACCGTGTGGAGACGATTGCCATGCGCTTGCGAGCGGAGAGGAGGCAAGAGACATATGGGGTGCATGGCGATGGGTGTTCGGCGTTTTGAGGGAGCATATTTGGAAAGTTATGCCCTTCTCCGAGAGAGCAAAGGGCTTGTACGGGTTGTATCGAATACACATGGAGGACGGTCAGACATGATGGGAAAGGCATCAGAGACGGATCGCAAGTCGCCATTGTAGCGCGTGCGTGTATACCTAGTGAAGGTGCCGAGCGCATGGGATGTACGATATGGTCGGGTTGGTTGGTTCGCTCATATCGAGCTTGTCTCCATGAACTTCCGCCTCGTCTCGAGGCAAGACACGAATGCGACTCCTTATCCTCACGCCAGCGAAATATAAGTGGACGACAATAGTGTGCTGTACTATCGCCGAGATCTATGATCTGTGCAATGCATGGTGCCGTGGTGCTGTGGTGGGTTGAAAGTTGAAACAGACGTCCCTCCCCTCGGTCCCTCATCATATCGCACGAACCAAAGTTTGATAGCTCCGAGGAATGTGACATGCATTTCCCTTCTTCGCGAAAAGCCAATCCTCTCACTCACAACCAACGATTGTCTGCCCGCGGAGTATGTCCACGTCGGAGGCTGCGGCCAATCGACAACGACAACGACGACGACAACGAGACCTCGACGACATGTGCACCATCTGCATGATGCATCGCGCCCCGCTGCGTTCGTTGCCTTGACCGATGGCCAGCGCATCTCCTTCATCTTCCAATGGACGCTCCCCGGTCAATTAATATGAGGGAAAATCCACCGCAATCGTCCGACCCCTGAACCACGTCTACATCCACGTCTACATCCACGTCTACATCTACGAAGTACACACCCGCTCGGTCTCACGGATGATCATCTCTCAATCACACAGCAGTGACACAGGTCTTTCCCGGTTGGCCCTGCGGTGGGACCATCACTCTTTCCATCTCTCTTGCCTGCCGATGGCGCGCCATCGCCGGACTCCACGTCTCGCTCGCTCGCCGCTGCCGTGTTTCACTTACTCGTTAAGATTCTACACGCTATAGCTCTCACTGACTCGGTCCAGAGTCTCCAACATCCCGGGGAAAATGGTCAGTCTGGTTCGGCATGTTTGCTCTTCATCTTCTTTACCTTGTTCCCTGCCTTGCTCCTTGCCGAACCCTTTCTTCCTGCTGTGCTCCCTTCACCGCAGACCGCTCTTGCAACTGACATTTTCCTGGGAAACAAACAGCCGCAAGCCATAGGACGGACGGCCTCGCCGGTGGCACCCAAGGTCGTCGTCTCGAGACCTTCAAGCGAACGAACCCTGGCGTCGCGACATCGAAGTCAGACTGAGAGTTCCGTGCTCCAGGAGCCAAGCAAGTCGGCGGTGGAGTGGGTGGACGTTGTTGAGGAAGACCCTGCTCGGCGCAGGCGCACGTCCAAACGAAGAGCGAGTGCGTCGTCGAGTGGTGGTGGTCATAAAGCTCGGAGCGGGAATACAGAAGGCGACATTGGGAAGTTCTTTGGGACACGGCTTGGTCGGATTTTGGAGTCGGTCGAATCGGGTACACCCACGCGGACACCCAGCAGGACTTCTGGATCTGGGAAATCTTCGCAAGGAAGTTCTACTCGTCGACATCGACATAGAGAGGACGGTGGTACGAGGGATCGTCGACCCGTGAAGCATCGAGTGGGAAGTCTATCGAAGCGATCGGAGCCATTGCTGAGAGTCAGTCCGTCCTTGCTATCGGTCCTGTCAGGTCTTACGGGTGTCTCGGACAGCAGTAGCAACACCACCATCACCCAGCGGTCTTATTACAACCGTGAGAACTCGAGCTCTGAGGCAGGTGGAGACCACCGAGAACTCAAGACCGCCCCCACTGTCGACAACAACGACGATTCACAACTGAACGTCTTCGACTATATGGAGACCAATCCTACGTGTGAAGACGAGGAGGACACCCGTTCTGTGGCTTCCAGCTCGTCCACCAAGTCATCGCATGACCAACAGTCCGATGCTGGCTCGAGTGAACACCCAGGGACACCTTCATCTCGTTCATCTTGTCCGTCGCCTACCACAACACGCAACGGAAGCTCTGCTGGTAGTGTTTCGGAATTGCGTCGGAAGTATGATTCGCAGTTTGCTCCTTCTGCGGAGTCACCAGGGCCCGGTCCCAAGTCGAGTGGCGCCTCTGTGGACAAACCTCGGCGTATCAGCTATCAAATCCAAGATGGTAGTGCGGACGGCTCGAACCATTCTGCCGCTGGCTCGGATGGCAGAAGCAGTTCATCAGCGCGTTCGTCTCGACATGAGGACAAATTGAGGCAACAACGAGAAGCGATGCAATACCACCAGTCGATTTCACAATCGCAGCAGCATGGCCAATATCCCAACCAGCCAGACTACGACCAATATCGATCATATTCCGGCTCCTCGACCGGATCTGCTGGCTCCAGTGTTCCATATCCCCCCTTCACAGCAATGCAGCACTACCACCACCCTTCTGCTCCAATACCATACCCCTATCCCGAACAGCCAGGTCATGTCACCACCCCTGACCGCCCATCCGCCCCGGACGCACCAGACCTATCCAAACAAACCCTCACCGGCTACGAACTCCTCGCCCTCGAACTCTCCACCCCTACCTCCCCCATTCAACCCCTCTACCGCAAATTCTCCTATCTCAACCACCGCATCCTCCTCCACCTCCAAGACGAACTCGGCGAAATGGAGTCTCAACTCCGCACTTTCGACGAGATCATCGCTCAAATGGACCCCGCCGAACAATCTCGATCTCCTGCTTCCCGGCGCGCAGAGTCGGTAGGAGGAACAGAAGTGCATCACCGTCGAACGGCTCTATTGGGGAGAATCTTCCTCAAGACGGAACAGTACTCCCGCGCCATGACCTCTTTCGCGGCGATGGAAAAGGAGTCGAGCCCCGCCGCGCCCGAGCAGGTGGTTGCGTATCGCGCGTGGTTGGAGGAGAGGAAACCGATTCATGAAGTCGAGACGAAGTTCTTACACCACGAGGGGGATCTCTTGCAACCTGGGAAGTCTCGACCGAGGGATCCGCAGATCGAGCCGTCTCCGCCGCCGCCGCCGCCGCCGCCGAATATGAACGCGGTGATGTGCTCTTGCTTACCCCTGGCGCTGATGTTGCCGATTTTGCTGTTCTCCATTACCCCGACGTTTGCGGGACGGTTGACGATTACGTTGCTCATCGCGGGGGCTGCGTTTGTGGTGGGGAGTGCGACGAGGTTGAGGGATTTGATGGAGGGAGGGGAGTGGGTGGTTTGTGGAGGGATGTACGTGTTGTTGATGGCGGGGATTGCGGGGTGTGTACCGATGCGTGATGGGTGATTGATGGGATGGGATGAGGGTTTTATGGTGGAATGGTGTTGGTTGTGCTCTTTGGTTTGGGGCGTTTTTGGGAAAAAAAACTTGATACCCCTTGGGAATTATGGAAAGGATGCATGGGGATGGGAGGTTTATTTGATAGGGGAATATGTTGGATTGCTCGTTGGTGAGAATGTGTACGAGCGGGTGATTGCTTTGGCGTCCGTGTTTTGCAATGGCGAGGACTGGGACAGCACTGAACTTGTGCGTGCGCTGCTGGAGATGCTTCCGTATCGACAAACACAATCACACGGTCGTCAACTCTATCCCTTCTTCGTAAACCCCTACCCTATAAACGCCCCTGTCTCCCATATATCACGAAGCCGCTGCTCAGCATGATGACCATTCATGTTGAGAGAGAGAGAGAGAGAGAGAGGCAAGTCTCGTCCTAAATAAAGACTTACCATTTTCTCAATCTCCAGAATCGAAGCTCGTCCATCCAAACGAGACGACAAGGGTCAACCGAAAACGTGGTGAAATTCTTCTTCTTCTCTCGCGGATCCGGTTTGGAATTTCCTGCCTCGCTCGCACGCTCGCACGCACGCACGTGGGGCTCTAGGTGTTTGTTGTTCTCAAAGGGAAAGGAGAGTGGTCGATCTCGTTGGGGAGTAAGCGGCGATGGAAGGATGACCTCGGGGTAGTTATGAGCTATTACGTGCTCGCTGCTTGCTTGTATCAGCGAGGCGGCGGAGGGATGGACATGTCCCATGTACCGACCGAATTGGCGAGGTGAAAGAAGAGAGCAGGTGCCGCTCGCTTGGTTGAGCTTCATCGGGTTCATGTTTCGAGCATGTGGAGAATGATGAAGCTGCTGTTCTGCCTTGTTCGGGGGGTTTTGGACTTGAGGGCGAGTGTCTTTTTTGGCGGGGATTGTTTTGTGATGAAGAGAAGGAGGAGAAGGAGAAGAAGAAGGGGCAGGACGAGGAGGAAACAGGCGAGTAATACATGGGAATGTGGCTGTCAAGACGTGATGCATTTGTTTGAGACGGAAGTGCGAGCTCTCTCGGTCGGAAGATTCGAAACATGCCATTGCCAATCTATGTAATGACTTGCCATTCTTTCCAAGGATGTACAGCGGGTTTTTCGGAAGCATCAGCGCAGTGAGTGTCTGCTCCTCCCGAAAGAATGGATGTGTTGGCTACCCTCATCTCCGCTTCTCGAAGGGGCTTTGCGAAAATCACCAATCTTAAGTGCAGCCGGCGTGGCATCCGCGTGGTGCAAGCTGTCCGAAATCACAGCAGACTTGTCCGTTCGGGCACCATTCTCCTCCCTGGTAGCAGCGCTCTGATTCGCAGTGTCAGCTTATCTCTCTTTCATCGCCGTAGCGAGCTCGGAAGGAGAGAAGGAAAAAAGGCAACGTACTCTGGCACTTGTTGCCGAGGCACTCGTTGCCATCGCAGCATGTGCTGATATCCTCCTGGCAGTATGCTTTTCGAGGCGGTGAGTATTCGAAGAATGCAGCGATGGAGGGAGAGTATGCATACCATTGGGCTGGAGACACCCGTTGAGCGTCTCGTGTCGGCGGCATGCACCGAGAGTGGCCGCGGCGATGGTGAGGAAGGCGTACGTGATGGCCTTCATTGCGAGAGGTTCGCGAGGGTGTTTCGAGTTGTTCTGTTGCTCAGTTGTTCGGCTCGTTCGGATGGCGAGTGCTCAAAAGGCTTTTGTCAGGCTTTGGAGTGCGTTTGTGAAAGCCTGGATTGAGACGGTAGAGGATGAAGAGAAGAAGAGGAAGAGCAGAGCAACGACGGGAAGAAATACGATGACTCGAGGCATGTCGAAGTCAGCACGGGAGTGTGGCTGTGAAGCAGCGATATCTCGCCGACATGTTGGGCGAGTTCGTATTCGGAAAAGCCGAGACATGGTATGAATGCAGCAAGGTAAAACCACCTTCACAGGAAGACCGACATGTTGAGATCGACCGGAGAAGCTTCAACGTACGGACTGTGGACTGCATACGGAAAGCACCGCTAGCTTCTGGAGACCTTGTCGGTGCTTTGCTCAGGCAAGTATCGACGTGTTGTTCAGACAAGATTTGTCCGCAGTCGCCGGTCTGACCGACAGGGGATGGGCACTACTTCTCGCTTTTGGTCCATAGTCTGTAGACGGAGCAATCGATACGTGTGCTACGGCCGTGGGTTGACCGTTTACTGTCGTGAATTTCGTGGCGTGTTCTGCTGCCGTGATGGCGAGTGAGTATATTCTCGGAACGAGTCTTCGGTCTTCGTGTGTCGTCTCTCTTGCTGGAGTCCTGCAACACATTATTTCATGGGATCTTGTGAATTCTTTCTCTCGCCCTGTGAGGCAAGTCCAATGCGCGTGAATGGTCCCATCTCCGTCCTGGTGGGTGTTATTATAGCAGACGATGTGCAGGTCGAAGAGAGGGAAGTCTCACCCCTGACCAGATGATGTGCAGCAAGGTTTCGCGGCATCGGTGGGGGCCGAAAGAAAGGTGGGGCCAAATCGCGTCTCCCGACCGCGACTCTTCTCAACGTCGACATACATCATTCTTATACCTCACTCTTTGTCTATATGTTGACTCCAACATGTCGGCCGACACAAACGAGAACAGCATCGGTGTCGATATCCTCCGATCACAAATCAAAATCTGGGAGAGCTCTTTCCAAGCCGAACATGGACGTAAACCGGAACGCGCAGACATCAAGAAGGACGCGACTATCGGTGAGCTTCTGGTCCGACGCCACGAGAGGGAGAGAAGACTGATACTCGAGACTCAGCTGCGAAGTATAAACAATACCAAACCGCAACCCGATCCTCGATCACCTCCAGAAAGTCCACGAAACTGCGAGAAGCTTTGCAAGAGAAGTCTGGCAACGGCTCCAGCAATACACACATAGCAAGGACACCTTCAAAAGCCGTCCGCACAACTCTACATACCGCCGTCCTCTCCCCCGTCAAAGAAGTCGAACCCACACCCGCCCACATTCGCCTCGCGCTTGGTCCCACGCCTCAGAAAGATGGTCAGGTCTTAGGGATCTTCGACCTTTTATCCGGCACGCCTTCACGCAATGATTCCGCAAAGGCCACACGGCTCGTCGCTGGAACGCCGAGTAAAACTACAGCAGTCTCGTCGGCGGAAAAAGGCGTGGAGAGGACACCTCAGTCATCGAGTAAACGCTTCTACCTGGATGCATTTGCTGGAACGCCGTTGAAACGGAAGCGGGAGGATGAGACGGCGACGCCCAGCTCTTCGAAGAGGAAGTATGCCACACCGTCCTTCCTGCGACGTAGCTTCCCTCTCGCTTCGATTGATGAGGATGGTGCGGATACGACGGGTACGTCCATGGCAGCGCCGTTTAGGAGGAAAGGTTTAGTGCGGAGTCTCAGCAGCATTATCCAGAATCTCAAGAAGCAGGAGGAAGAGCGCATGGACGAGGACTGGGACATCTTGAACGAAATCGAAGACGAACAACAAAACGGCGGTGCTGCAGCAGGAAAGAAGTCCGCTGCGTCATCGAAAGTGCTGGTACAGGATAGTCAGACGGGAGACATGCCTCTAGGACCTGATAAAGCGCCGGAGTCGAGTGAAGACGAGGAAGTGCTACGCAAAGGCGATCGACCGAGGAAAGCGTGGAAGAAGAAGGGACTGAAGAGGCAGACGAGACGGGTGATTATGCGGCCGGTGAAGCGGAAAGCTGGGAAGGAAGGAGCGGGGTTGGAAGCTGTGGCTGAGGAAGCGGAGGATAAAGTGGAGGTCGACAAGGAGGTGGAAGTTGTGCCAGAGACGCAGCTTGTGGATGGAGGGGATGGGAGTGATGCATATGAATCGCGTGGGGACGAGGAGGAAAGCGAGGCAGAGGTTGATGGGAAGAAGAGTGCGAAGCGGAAAGTCATGAAGGAGAAGGAGAGAGATGGCGAGATCGGGGAGGCACAGGAGAAGAAAGTCAAGCCGAAGAGGAAAGTGAACGAGTTGGCGCATGCGAACTTTTGCAAGCTGAAGATCAAGAATAAGAACTCCAAGGCTAATGGAAAGGGCGGGAGGAAATTTGGTGGCAGACGATAGAGCTGGATATTGGGTATTGAGATCAATCGACAACACCACGATGATGACGAGTCCATGCTACACTTCTGGTCATTATCCACCAACACGCCGCGTTCGAGCGTCATGAATAATTTGAGTGCGTCCTTGCAGAACGAAATTTTGCGTATCCCGAGGCTTGCCTTCAATACTTGTCGACAAGGAGGGCGCGGAGTTCCGCTCTCCTTTCAACAACTGCAGGATCGACGCTGCTGTTCAAAATCAGTGGAGCTTGTTCTGAAGGCCAAGAGCCAATTTCGCTGCAGACCGGAATGTGAGCTTGATAGTCTAATGGCAAGGAAAGGACCCAATCGAGGCCCCTGACCCCACCGCTTGCTGCAGGTACGGAAACGCGATCAACGCTGTACAGCGGGCAGCGTTGTTGACGAGGGTCCCTCGAACCTTTGTTATCCTACCTACCTACAGGGAGGCGCCATGCAATGTTCCGAAAGGAGCAGCATCGCAGCAATGCCTTATCCACGGACTTTTGCCAATCTACAGCCTGTCACCCAGGAATCGCGCTTACTGTCGGCAGCTCGATGGATGCCCTTTGCAGACAGGCATTGACACATTCTCGAGTTCGCACTGGCCAGGTATCGTTCAAAGGGGGAGCACCAATTGATGCTTTGGGTACTGGACATGTACCTGGGAACGCAATATTACGAGGATTGTAGTACTCTCAAGCTCACAAGGGGTCGCGCCCGCTGCGCTGTACGAGGTACGACTGTTGTTGTTCCAATGCATGATCAGATAAGACCACCCCTGATGCTGCATACAGGAATAGCGCGGACGGGTTCCCGTCGGTAGTTTTGCTTGAGGCCCAGGCGTTTGTCGCAGGGCGAGAATCATTCATTGCAATGTTGTCCCAATGCTCGGGATCAGACACGAGGACGGCAGGGGCATTTCTCCAGCGAACGACTGAGTTCTTCATAAGGAAGGTGCCTTGGGGACTCGACATGCCTTGGATACTCAGTAAGCCTTGTTGGACACTCCCACTCCCAGGACGATCGTCGACAGTTCAATCCGTTGAGTTGGCGACAGCGGGGAACCCAGTCGAAAGGATCCCTTTTGAGACCCCATACGCCTGCAGAGAATCATCCTTCGCGCTCTCTATAAATCTTGCATCAGGCTACCCCATGGCCCGTCGACACTCCAGGACGATCGTGGTCTTTGACAATTCAGTTCGTCCAACTTCAGGGCTTGTACGATTGGTGGAGTCGTCGCGGCAGCGGGGAACCCAGTCGAGAGGATCCCTTTGAGGCCTCGTACGCCTGCATAGGACTATCGTTCGCGTTCTTTGCATGCTCTGCTTCGTGGCCCGTCGACTTCACACCACGTTTTGCAGGATCGTCTACGTGGTCGACCAGTCCAGCAAGGGGATGCAACTAGACTGGGTACCCCGCTTTCTATCACGACACACCTGAGGAGGCGCAAAAGGCAAAGGCAAAAGGTAGCAGGCCGATCCATGGCGTATGGAGGAGAATCCCCGTTGGTTTTGAGATGCCCTGTATCGCGCTAGCGAGACTCTTCGATACCTACAGCCTCGTGAATTCAGGTCATGTCCATCGCGCGAGTGATGCTGGTCAATAACGACACCACCATTGGCTCGAGATAAACCCTCTCACTCTGGCGACACTGTTCGCTCGTTGTATCGCCGTAGGTTTTGGGATACCCCAACTACATCCCCGTCCTCGAGACACAGTACCTCATATCGCGCCAGCGGAACTCTTCGACGGCGACATCGCTTCGACGTAACTACGCACATCGGCGGGACCTCGCAGACTCGCCTCAAGCTTCAAGGAGAGCTACGAAACTTGGTAGAAGACCTTGCGGCGTGGCGAACGCAGGCATACAGCCTGTTCGAAGTCACATTCGGTGCGAAGGTTCGCAGACTAGCTACCTTCTGCTGCGGTGTGATGGCATGCAAGTACGCATACGACCTCTGTAGAGTGTGTGGTGTGTAGCCCCCTAGTCGTGACGAGATAGATGTCTTTCACGAGCCAGCAATGCAGCTGCTGGACGGTTAGCGCGAGCTTCGGACACAAGTCAAATAGCTCCATACTTCCCCGTTCAGCGTCGACCTTCGAAGCAATCAGCACAAGCTTCCGACACGATTTGATACCCTTCATACTACCTGTCCGGTTCAACATCAGCACAAGCTCTGTTCCCACATCACACCACTTCAAGGTCACCTTCCGAACCTGCCAACACAAGCGACTCGACTCTCATCCATCCAACGACACTACATATCCACTCCCACAAGCAGACAGACATGCAGAGTACGTTCCCACAGCCAGGTTCGCCATCAACGTTTCCGCTGACGCTGCTCGCAGTCTCCGCAGTCCTGACCATCTTCGCCGTCACGAGCTCCGTGCTCGCGCGCCCCCACATCTTGCATCAGCGAGAGGCGGGACTCACCTCGAGCGGATCCGCCCAAGTCGGCCAAGCGTTGACCAAGCGACATGACTATTGCTTCCAATGTCGCTTTATCATGGCCTTCTCAGGATACAGCATCGAGACCGTGTGCTGCCATTCCCCGGACGGAGCTTGTTATGGCGGCAAGTACTGCTGGAATACCGACGACCGCCCGCCGAAGGAGTGAGCGAGCGAGATCATATCTTTCACTTGGACAGTGGACTGAAGATGGGAATCGGACAATCGCCGATGTGGTGGTTGCGAGTCGAAGGAGCGTTCGGCCGACTTGCTTCTCTTTTTGCTCTCTTTCTCTTGATGTTTTTGTTGCGAGTCGATGGGGATTGATACCACTTTTGCTTTCGTATGGTATACGAGACAATGGACGAGAATGAATTGCGGTCTCTGTGCTCAGTCTTACAGTTGTCTCGGACTCAGACTTGGCGCGTCCGTCGTCGTTTCTTTGGCATTCTCTGAGGCGAGCAGCGCAACATCCCTGCTGTGTGACGCGGCAGCAAAGAGGCTGTCGCAGCGATGGTGGCGGCCCGTGGTTGTAAGGATGTCGAAGGCGTGACTCATTTCTTCGATGAACTCGGCCAAAAGCTGTGGGTCAAGTCTCGATTCACCACTTCTCTCGCGGCAGTCCATTTGGCGTCGTGGCGAATTGACCCGAACCCGGCAGTTATCCACATCAAGTCATGTCCATGACATGCTCGCCTAACGTAAACCGTTTGTTTGCTGGCAGTGTATCCATAGCACCCAGCGAGAGAGTGCCTCTGTGCTGCTTCTAGATCCGCGAGGTATGCTGTCGACTGATAATCTCCGCGGACAGTACACTGACCAGCGTCGGTGCGTCGGTCCGCCACCTTGGCGATCGGTCCTTCACCGTGGCGTGGTATTTCAGCACTGAATGCGACATGAACGTGTCGTCCTGAAAGCCATCCAACTACATCGCGGATGGCATACGCCGATCCGGTTTCCAGTGTGACCCGGATGAGTTGTGATGGCTTACTGTGACGGCGAGCACCGAACAGACATATTCCGGCGACGGAGTGTGTAGATACTCACGGACTGCGCAGATAGTGTCAGTCCAATGCTGTGACGGGCGACTGTTACTCTTCAGGCCCGGACCAGCATCGACGAAGTGGCGCGGCTCGTGGTGACCCGAGCATGTGTGAAAGCTGTTGCGACAACGCTCACATACTGGTCGAGTCTGATCTAGTCCAGACCATCAGGCGTAACAGGCGCACCGCAACTCGATTCGCGCCTAGCCAGAAGCGACACGCGGACGTCGCCGGTAAGTCGTGAAGCGTGTCGACTTGGGACAGCCGAGCCAAAGTCCTTAACACCTCGTTCATTCGCACTGCTCTTTCTGGTACCGCTGGCCTCCTCATTCGCAAAGAGTAAGACAGACTTTGGTATTGAAAGCGATTTACTGCTACTCTACCTCATTGCTCGAGATCTCACGCACGCGCGCCGGCCACTCGTGACCACAAGACGATGAGCGGCTTTCAGAACAGTCTGTACATTAATGAAGGAAGCGACAAGAATCGTCCATCATCAGATGGCCGACTTGAGATCCTGGGGCAAATCACTTGTGCAGCCCTTCGGAACTACCATGTTCCGTGATTTTCTCCATGTTCCCGGTCAGATCTAATCCAGCATCGCGGTCGAATGCAGAGCACGCATCGGCGTGCGAGTACGGGGGTATGCCCTTGTATGCGATCGATCGTCGGCCAGGAGAAGCTCGTAGGGGGATCGGTGCTTCTTGCAGGCGCGGTCAATCATGCGAAGTGGTGCCGACAGTGCCTTGGTACCCGCAGGTCGGAAGTGGACTCCGATTTAAGCCAGGAGAAGAACAACAAGCGCTGTGCGCGAGGGAGTAAGTCGAATCAGAATCACAAGCAAGCTTATGGTCCGGCAAGAAAGCCGAAGTGTCTCCTACGGACTAGGAGGTAGAGCGATGCACGATCTGCCGCGCCTCGGATCAGCCGCATCGTGGCTTGGCCTCGACTACCTGAATCGGACATTGCGTTCAGCATCACCTATAAGCAGTTCGATCTGTCGCGATCACGCCAAGGGTCCAGACGTTTCACGCTCGTGACGTCAAAAGAAAGAACCAAAAGATCGAGCCGTGCGAGCATGCTCGAATCGAACGTGGCTTAGGTTGTCCTTTGCCGCAGAGCCGCATGTCGGATCGTCGATCTGACACGCGCAGGTTCGTCATCTTTTGGGCTTTAAGGACTTTACTCCGAAAGTTGCAGGTCGACATCGTTCGATTGAAGAGTCACATCCTGCATGTCGCGCAGGCCTCATTCCGGTCGCCGCCCATTGGTATGGAAGTGCTGGTTGGGCATGAGACCGAAATGTCATATCTTCGGTGGACGACGATGCAGTACCGTGTACGAGTAGTCCCAGTAGCAAGGGCCCTGGGGTGCGAGATTGCGGTGTCTCGGGTAATGTCGAACTGGTCGTCGTGAGGGTATGCGTGTGTATATATGGGATGGCAGTCAGTGATATACGTCGTTGGTTGTACGTTGCGTTGTCAAATCGAAGCTTGGTATCGGCGATGAAACGTGGTGCTATACTTGAAAGTGCGGAAGGAAGAAAGAAGATCCAGCACCAGCCTAGTCCAGACCCTTTTCTTGTCGATCTGCACCACCAACGGGCGTTGTCCACGATCGAACTTCTCCCACCTCGACAACGTCACTTTGTCCCCTGGCCATCATCGGCCCCATCGCGCTTCTCGCCGCACGATCGTGGCCATGTCAGCTCTCACTGCCATCGCGTTTCTGGTTCGGAACGGTCGATCTGCGACCTCCAACAACGGTGCGCAGCCACTGTCAAGTTTTCGCCCAGAACACGTTCCCGGGCCGCTGTCGATTTCCCCCCCGATTCGCATCGGTTTTCTGATGCGCTGCCCTACCATATCGGTGCGACTTGGACTGAAGCAGTGGTGAATCGCCATTCTATGAGTCCCGACTTGCCATCGATTCGTCCAGCCCTGCCGCTCGCTGGCCATATCGCCCTGTTTGACGCTATGACAGATGCCGCTGTACCCTTTCGCATCCACACATCTCTCTGTACTGCCTCTACGTTGCATCCTACTACCGACACCCACACGGTAATTCGACGCACACGATAATCTGGACCAAACTGTTGTCTCATTCATTCACAGACGGCATAGACGCTCTCCCTATGGATCCCGACCTGGAAATCATCCCCTAACCGCACGATGGCATCAAGAGACGCTCAAGCCGCGGCCGTGCAATCTGGCCAGATGATTGCGCCGACAACGCGCAATCCTCGTCGACCTCCCGCCCACCGCTCCGTCTCGCTCCTACATTCGCAAAAGCGTCAAGTCGCTCAGCAACAGCAGCAGCAACAGCAACAGCACAACAGCGACTCTTCCTCGCCAGACAGCAACGATCCGAGCTCGAAATCCTCCCCCACAGGCCTCAAGACGGGCAAAGGAAGCTCGGGTGAAAGTAGCAATGCCGACAAATGGTTCGACCAGTCCAACAACGAGCTCCGCGATGCCAGCGCCACTTTCGCCGATGGCGATCCGCCTTTTTTCATGCGGAACTCCTCCTCATCCGAGACACCACCGGAAGCGCAGCGAAATAATGCCAATTACACTGGTGTCGCGAGTGCATTGCCAATGCATGCCGATCTGTTGAGGATCGGCACCGATGGAAGCAGCACAGAAGAGTATCGCGGCGTGATTGATGATCTGACGATTGAGAACAAGAAGTTGAAGAGAAGGTTGAAGAAGTACGAGAAGATGCATGACTCCCATCTGAAAGATGAGAAGTTGTTCGAAGTCAGGATACATGGCTTGCCGACCGAGAAGAAACGTGAACTGGAAGAAACTCTCCGCAAGTTCGCGGAAGGGTTGGTTAATAACGCTTTCCCATCGAATGGTTACAACGGACTCATGCCGATGTTGCCAAAGGACAAGACGGCCTCCTCGATGACTTCTCTCCAGCAGACCGACTCGGCTTATGCGTCGATGTCGGCATCAGGTCAAGGTTCATCGAGTCTAGGCAATGAGAGCCGTCCCATGAAGTCCTGTGCGGGTGGTCAGAACGCGGCGTCGAAACGTGAGAATATTCACAGCTTCCTCCACCACATCCCGGAAGGTCTCTTGCCTCAGTCCAGTTCTGTGAACATGACTGAACGCATGAAGAAGAAGATTGTCGTGCGTCGTCTGGAACAGATTTTCGCAGGCAAGGGAGCCGCGCTCGGTGATCACCAACATCCTCAGCAGCAACAAGAGGTATCAAACTCGGCTGCAAGAATTGATAAGGCCGATACCGAAGCGCACGGTCGTGCTGCTGCACGAGCTGAAGGCCACCGCGAAGCCAACATCATGGTCGGAGAGGTCGAAGATCCCGCCGACCCTCCTAACAGCAAAGCTTCCCATAAAGCTTCGCCAAACAGTCACTTCGATGTAGTCAAGGAAGCCGGCACCTCTGCACTTCGAGAAGATCAGCGACCGACACGACCTCTCGATCTCGACCCTCACCGTGCTCAGGTTCCTGTCGAGAATCTCCAGTACATGCGCCACCTGGGCTTCTCGCCATACGACCCGATGTCGTCCAAGTCGCCGGAAGAAGGCCACGGATGGGTGTACTTGAATTTGCTCATTAACATGGCTCAACTCCACACCATCAACGTTACCAGCGAGTTCGTCCGCAAGGCTGTGGCGGAGTACAGTTCTCGATTCGAGGTGTCTGCCGATGGCCGCAAAGTACGCTGGAAGGGTGGACGAACCGTCACCCGCACGAGCAGCAGCGCATCGAACAACAGTCCATTCAATACTGACACTACCGATGGTCAAAGTCCACGCAAACGGCCGAAGCTGACACATTTGGAATCCTTCCGATCGGAAGACTTACGGGCGCCTGCGGGTGGAGCCTCTTGCCGTCCGTCGGAAAACAAGATGATGTACACGCCTCTCTTCTTCCATCGCAGCAACTCCGACGAGTCGTATGGCTCTTCCTCTGGGGAAGAAGAAGAAGACTTGTCTTCCTATGCTCGTGCGCCTGTGGGAGGAGAGTCCTCCGCTTTGACGTCATCTGGGATGCGCACTATCATCGCGAAGAAGAAGCAGAAGCGCGAGGATGGTCCCATCATATTCTACAACAACGCAAAATTCTGCACAGATCTCAGCGGCGATCGGAAGGTGGCGGTGCCGGCGAATGCCCCGCCGTATGTTTCCGCCAGCTCGATTCCTCTGGGCAAAGCAAGACCTCTGGAAGGACCCGTGGAAGAAAGAAGAGGCCCTTTGGCAGATGCCAGGGAGTTGCCAGAAGCTATGGATCTGGATGACAACCCCATACCATCAAGTATGGAGCTATTCTTCCCACCGACCTCACCCATGGACGACTCTAAGGACTGGGCTCGGAAGGAACCGCTGGAGCTAGAGGTCACAGGCATTGGCGGCGTATGGCCTGCAGACAACTTCACCATCGATGTACAGTCTCGTCACGCGCGGATTGGACCATCAGCACCGTCTACCGCTGTCCAAGCGATCCGACCAACCAGCGATCCTCCAGCGAAATTCGCCCGCATCCTGCGCTCTTCACCATCGCGGAAGACCAGCAGGCGCTCGCAACCGAAAGTCGCTCGCCAGATTCTACGCACGGCATATCGGTCTCTCGCTCCCTCCTCTCTACCTCCCGCCCTTTCATTCATGCCATATAATTCCTCCTCATTCGGAGACGACCAGTCCGAGTACTCGTCCGACGAGGAGAATCGCTCTCCGAACCCAATGCTCGACCATAGGTCCACTCCCTCTGCCGCCCCACAGCCAGTAGGCTTGCAGTACGACTCCACCTCGGCAGAAAGCGATGTCGAGTCCCTCTCGGACGACGAATCCGAAGGCTCACTCGACCTCCTCGCTGCGGCTAGAGAGATGGACCCCCAAGCCGTGCGGGAGCAGGAGAGAGAGTACGACGCGCACATGGCGGAACGGCTGGCCGAGGAGATCCCAGCGGGCAGCTCTGCCGCTACGGCAGGTGGTGGTAGTGGGTTCAATTCTCCGGTGCACCCTGAGCTATTGAAAGGTCTGAGTGAAGAGTTCCGGAAGGGAATTCGGGAAGCGCGCCCGGGCAGGGGTGGTGCAGGCGTCGGTAGCGCGATGAAGAGGGCGACGACGACGGACAGTACTACTGCGCTCAAGGGAGAGGATGTGGATGGCGACGGCGATGGCGATGATGATATGGTCGATAATTCTTGAGATGTGGGACGATCTCGAATGCAGGCTGTACATATGTTCATAGAAAGGATATGAGACGATATGATGCTCATTGTACGACCGACGTCTACTAGTGAACATGTTCTCATTCTATTTCACTGTAGTCCTGCGTTGTCGTCTCATCAGCACAATACATTCCTTCAATCTCACGATCACAACTCCTCAGGCTCGACATCTCCCATCGCTTACAGAATACACATTTAAGCTTCGCAACCGGGTCGAAGGGATCGACATGCCCGCCACAACGCCGGAGTTCTCCCACGCTTGCACCTCACGCTTAGTACATCGCTTCCAAGACTCGCATTCGCCATCACAATACCCTGCACAGATAGATTTCAATCGACAGACCTGAAAAGCATCGAAGAGTGCTGCAATAATTATTCCGCTTTAGCTGCTGCGCTGCTGCGTCCTGGTTCCGACTTCCTTGGACATTCCATTCACTTCTTTCTCTATTCGGCTTGGAAAGACAAGCACAGAGGGCACCTGGTTCTCGGGAAATCCTGCGCTCTCCACACCGTGCGCGCGGAAACTGTGGCGCCACGCACGATATCCCGACCTTCAAGCGAAGACGAGCTGTCTCAGACTGCCGGTAGCGCAGAGGAACCTGAGCTTGCGACTCCGTGGACACTTCAGCTGTGGAACTTCCTGGACTTCGGACCACAACCGCCGATAACGGATTTGTGATACGATCGACGTCTGAGGCTCAAGAGTGGACGGCAATTCGCCGCGTTCTGCGAGTATGGATCCCCAACTTGCGGCTATGAGCGCGACAACGCCTCCGTATGGTGAGACTGTGGTGTCCGCGCCGCCGCAGGCCGAGGTGGATGATTTTTTGAGGAAGAAGAGGAAGGCGAGAGAGCATAAGGTATGTCGCATTTATTCTTTCTGTTCGATTTTGTTCGCGCTGGCTGAATGTCGTTGCGCAGGCTTGCTATCCATGTCGGCAACGAAAAGTGAAGTGAGTCTCCCATTCGTGTCAAGACGTCTACGCTTGGAATCGGCTAATCACGATGACAGATGCGATTTATCACGACCCTGTACAACCTGCAAGGAACGTGACCATCCGGAATTGTGCTCATATCATCCTCCGAACAAGAGACAAAATGTCGACCTTCATGCCCAGGGCCCTGCTATGCGAGCGGACCATCAGGATGGAGGACTGGCAATGTCGCAGAACACCAACTCGGGATATGTGACATTAGCTCGGTCTGAATTCGACTTATTGTGTCAGAAGCTGAACGGACTGGAGAATTCGATCGCAGACTTGAGGCGCGAGATTCGCAGAAACTCCCATGAGAACAACGGGACTCACGAGAGTGATGGGAATAGCGAGGGCGCTAGAATGCAATCTCACACTGATCTGCACGGGTTGCATACCAAGAATGAATCGGTACGTATTTGCAGGGAAGCATGCAGAGAGTCGATTTACTAACAAAGTATGCAGGGCGAAATCGTCCATCTTGGCGGCGGATCCGTCCCAGCAATGCTCTATGCCATCAGCCAGGGTCAGCCTCCCAGCGGTGCAGAACAAAGTCAACTTCAAGAGTTCCTGGGCAAGTCCGTACTACCACTGTTCGGTCTCGACAATGAGTCTGCCACATACCCATTCGTGGACCTCTGGGGTCTGCCGCACGGCTCCCTGCAACGTGCACGAGAACTCGCAAAAGCATTACCAGGCGATCAACAACTGCTCAGTCTTTTCGCCAGCTATCGCGATATTGGCTATATTATCTATCCTGGAGTCGCAGACTTGGAAGCATTGGAGGCCGATCTTGCAGTGTTCCTGGCCAATAGATCAAGTCAGCCTAGTCCGGAGGATGGGGTGACGGAGCAGGCAATCTATGGTAAAAGTTTCTACTGGTTGGGAATGTTGTTTGCAGTGCTGGCGAGTGGAGCTCAGTGCAGTGCGTTGACGAGGAAGGAGAGGGAATTGACCTCGCAGGTTTATGGTGAGTCCACGACCGTCGTTCGTAGCATCAATGATGGACTATTGCTAACGTGCGCAGTGTGCTGTGGATTCGAATGTTTACGGTTCACAAATTTCTTGTCGCAGCCGCATATTGAAAGTATCCAGGCGCTGGTCATCATTGGTATGTCAATCAAGATGCCGACCAATGGAATAAATCAACGACTGACATATTGATAGGTAACGTCATGACGAACAACATGGTATGATGATCACTCTGCAGGGGATCCATATAACTATTGCTGATATTCACAGAACGCCGGCACCGCATGGAGTCTCCTCGGTCTTACCATTCGACTCGCTCAAGGCCTTGGACTACACCAAGCATGTCCGCCGCACGTTCCACCCGAACACGTCTTCCCTCGGAGCAAAGTATGGTGGTCTATCATATGGGCAGATTCACTGCTATCCATCACCTACGACCGCAATGCTGCCTTGGACGTGCACACGATGCCAATGCCGAACCACTTTGGCGGAGGTAAGCAAACACCCGTCAAGCAAATGGACAGCGACCCGAAGCTAGTCCCTTGCTCTGAACGTTCCGAATGGATTTGTGCTGACTTTCGTGCCTCACCACTAGTCTCCTCCTACCATCAATGCATGTATCGCATGTGCAAGATCGGCCTTGATATCATTCGCGACCGCGCCAGGGCCACCACTCCTCGTGAACACATTGCCAGCATCCGCCAGCACCGCGATTCCATAGCCGCCGTCATGCGGGATGCGTCCGAACATCTCCGCGATTCTCGAAAGTGCGCGACGTCAAAGGACACGCTCGAGCACTGGGCTCTATATCTGCATACCTCCTACGCCACCTCCGAACTCTGCCGTCCTGCAATCAGTCCGTCCACCACATCCAGCGAGATCGTCAACACCTTCAGATCGGTATGTGTCGAGTACTTGGCCAACACAGTTGAAGCGTTCCTTGGCCTCAACAACATTACCTTCTTCGCACGCCAGTCTTGGGCCGCCGTCCACCGTGCGCTGAGCTCCGCTCTGCTCCTCGGTATCCTCGGCGAGCACACCCGAAACGAACGCGCGCGCAGACTGGTCGGCAGTTTCATCACCCTCATGTCCGAGGTTACCTCGACCGTCGATCCAACGGAAGTCTCTGCGCCCGTAGAGCGCGGCATCGCCGCGTTGCGAAAGCTGAACATCGAGGAGGCCCGGAGCGAAGCGAGCTTCGCTGGAAACGGCGATGCTCCAGCAGACAGCGATGGATCGATGCTGAAGCTCGATCACGGTCAAATTTTCACTCCCGCTAACTCGGACGGACTCCCGTATGAAGAGTTTTCACCGTATTCGGTGTTGAACACTATTCTTTGGGGCAACAGCGCGGGTTCGATTGGGCCTGTGATTGAAGGTGGACCGGCTATGATGTAGGTTGGACGGTGAGGAAGTATGTGTCTGTTGAAGCATCGACTTCTTACTCGAAGCGGCAGCATCGTCGCTAACAGGAGCTGGACATTCAAGGGAAGAGAAATAGCGAATAACGACAAATAAACGCAGCACATGACCGACCAACCACGATCTCATATTCGTTCTCAAAGATATTCTTTCCTCGGGAGGACATGTTTGCTGGACACGTCGGTTCTCCCTTCGAATAATACCCTCAGTCTCTGCGATCTCAGAAGAACCCACCCTTCTCCTCACTCTTCTCTTCTCCCTCCTCCTGGGTAGGTGCCGGCTCTTCAGCCTCCTTCTGGCGATTCTTACCACTGATACCTCCCCACACACCAGAAGCGAGCCCGCCTACGCCTTTGCCTACGCCACCGACCGTGGAGCCGAGACCTGGACACATGTCAGATTGGCCGTCGAAGACTGGTTTCCGTTGAAATATTGGACTTACCACCAATCAAATCACCCTGGCCAATTTTGCCGACGCCTTCGCCTACTCCGCCGGTCACTCCTGTGACAGTGTCGCCAACGCCTTTGGTCAAGCCTGCGGACTGTCAGCTTCATACAAGCAATCACTGCGCGGGTACATCGACCGACCTTCTACTGTCCCGCCAGCTCGTCCCGGGATGTATCCTCCGACCTGTGGACGGTCATATCAGCACGATATCCCTCTCGAATTCGACGAGCTTTCTTACGCTCTTGCCCACTCCTTCCACCGTATCTCCAGCTCCCTTCCCGGCTCCTCCGACGGTCGATCCAACTCCACCCGTAGCTCCTGACGCTACTCCGCTGATGTCTCCTCTGCCGATGGCTCCGGTGGTATCGCCGATCGTCTTGCCTAAGCCGGATGTCGTTCCTGAGACCGTCTTTCCCACGTTGCCTGCAGTTCGTCAGTCAGAACCCCCATGAACCCATGACTTGCGGTGCGACTGACCAGTTGCATTGCCGACGGTCTTGCCTACTGGTCCTCCGACTGTGTCGCCCACGTTCTTGCCTAGTCCGGAGCTGGACCTAACATTAGTACGAACAGGAAAGGTATCTCGACTGTGGACGTTGCCACAGTCGTTGGCAAACTTACACAGTCGAGTCGAGACCTTTGCCAACTCCACCAACTGTCGCACCAGCCTGCAACGGCCATTAGCATCGATGGCTCCACGATACTGCTCTAGCGGAGCTCAATTCCAGACTTACGCCTCGACCAACGCCGCTCACGGTCTTGCCTGTGCCCTTCGCAAGACCCTTTCCAACGCCCTTGATGTTACCCCTGCCGATTGCTCCTGCAGTCTCTTTACCAGTGTTCGTCAAATCTCCGACGGCACCCGTCGCTGTGTTGGAGACATTCCTTGCTGCGCCGGAGGCGGTATTACTGACGCCCTTCGCGGCGTCACTGCCAGTCTTGGTGGTGCCGGTGGCGACTTTGTTGACGCGAGATGTCACGGGCGCAGACTTGTTGCCGGTCGTCTTGTCGATGGTGCCTGGAAATGGAAAGAAGTGTCAGTCCTGAATGGCACAGGATTTCGGCGGAATCCGAGACGAGGAGGCACTTACCGGTCACGCCGCCGACAGTCTTGTTCACACCACTCGCCGCTCCATCGACGCCTTTGTTCGCCGTCTTCAATCCTTGCCCGACTGCCTGATTGGTCTTGTCTGTCGCTCCGCCAGCTGCTTGCTGCGGTGCTGCGGCTGGCTTCTTCTTCTGTTCTCGTACTTCCGGCGGGATAGGCTTCCTTCGTTCCAGGACCGAGGTGACCTCTCCTACTGTCTTTGCAGGTGCAGCAGAGCTAGCTGGTTTCTTCGATGCAGCGGGACTTTCCTTCGACGTTGCTGTAGTTTTGACGGGTTGTTTCGCTGGAGTCTTGACGGGGGTCTTCGCTGGCGTCGGACCACCTGCTGGCGCTTTCACAGGGGTCTTGATGGGCGTCTTTGCTGGTGTGCTCACCGCCGACGACGGTGTTCCTAAGACTGGCTTCTTCGCGGGAGCTGGCGACTTCGCAGGCGCCTTCTTGACGGGTGTTCCTCCGACCGGCTTTTTCGCCGCGGCAGGAGGAGCTTTTTTGGAGACTTCGTTGTCGACCATGCTGATCTTTTGCATTGAGTCTGTTGGAGCACAGATTCCAACGTCAGCAAAGTGGGTGTCAAAAAGTCTCAGCGATGGAAGGTGTACAAAGTGCTGTTCCTCGAGGTGTTAAGGTAACACATGACGTTCATACGGGTGTATAGGATGCATCACGCAGGGCAAATGCAGAGTGGATCGCAGCTTTGTGCTGGCTGCGTGCGTGCACGTATCCACTTCAATAGCAGATGGAGAACATACTCGACCAGTACGAGTATCCCAAGGCAGCAGCGCCGGCCGAAGCAATGGGCAGGACTCGCCAGAGATAGTTGGATGCACCGGACGTACCTTGAAGATTGGCCTGTTGGGCTTTGAGGTCGTTCAGGGCGGACATTGTTGCTGGTTCATCAAGAACGGGCTTCAGATATGGTGATTTTGCGATGTAAATCTAGAAGTCGAAAGGAACGATTGCAGGAGACGTCCGTTTACGCCACACTTGAGTGTTCCATCCTACAGGATACACTCACCCTCCGCCACATCTTGTACCAGGTCGAGCAACGTCAGGCCGCGTCGACACGATTCGCGGCTGAAACATGTTGACCTTGAGTTCCACCATACATCGTTGGTTCGCGGCTCGAATCACGAGCGAGAGCTCCAGTTCCTGAAGGATGTGGAAACTTGGACAGCAACCGGAGGAGGAGTCGTGGTCAGGGTGAAGTCATGGCGACAGGGATCGTTCCTGGTTTATCCCTTTGCATCTCCAGCGGCTTAGGGTTAGAAACCCGTAAGCTGAGAGCGTGGTCGTCTTCCCTGTTAGGCCGGGGCTAGGTACCTGCTCCACCCGCTGAATATGCAAAGGGATGTCAATTTTGAAAGTCGTCCAAGAGTTGACTTCCGGGACGTCGTCTATTGACAGGCGCTGCTGCAAGAGCCAAATGGCTCGTACGCAGTGCATGACTATGTTCGTCCAGGACTGATCAGTTCACCATGATGTGCCATATAGGGAGCAGAACGACCTCCAGAGGTCTTCACTCAACTCTTCACGATGCCGGGGAGTCCGCTCGACATGTGCTTCGGAAGGGTGCTTCGAATGTAATAGAAAATCCATATGAATTTCCCGCTGCCGGATAAAGAACACCTTCCAACGTTGGCTCGTTCTTCTTATTGATGTGTCGTAAGAGGAAGTGGTTTGCTTCATGGAGACTGCGAGGCCTCGCTAAATTGCTTCGGCTAATCATCGGTCAGACGCGTCTCTAATTTATCCATCAATCTGCGCGCGGCAGGAACGCGACACAGCAGCCTGAAAGAACCCCACCATCAACACCGTACACTCATCGACTTCACACAGCACACTCTTCATCTCGTACCCTCACCAGAGAAGCAGCAATCATGGCCGATGCAGCGGGTGTACTCAGCGCAGGCGTCCTGCGCGAGGTCACCGAAGGCCAAACCCACGAAAACCCCATCGTCCAGTGTGTTCAAATCAAACCCATGTCCGCCAACCAGGCCACCGGTCAAGAGCGGTGGCGAGTTGTCTTCAACGACAGCATCAACTTCATTCAGGGCATGCTGGCAACTCGTACGTGAATCAAGCGATGGTAGCGGAATGGATCAAAGAGGCTAACACATCTGCAGAGTCAAACAACCTCATCAATGACGGCACGCTCAAACGAGGCAGCATCTGCCGCCTGACACAATTCACCGCCAACTTCGTCAAGGACAAGCATATCCTCATCGTTGTTGATCTCGAGGTATTGAAAGAGTATGGCGAGCCAGAGAAGATTGGACAACCAGTTGCGATCACATATGATGGAGCGAAACCGGAGCAGCAAGAGGATGTCAAGCCGCAGCCGGGCAACATTGCAGGAAACGGATTCTATGGAAACAAGCCTCAACAACAGTCAAACTCAGAGCTCAGCGCTCGTCCCAAGGCCGCTGTCTCGCACAACGGGCGTGGCAACATCACACCCATCGAGGCAGTCTCTCCCTACACACACAAGTGGACAATCAAGGCGCGATGCACACACAAAGGCGACATCAAGACATGGCACAACAAGAATGGCGAGGGCAAGCTCTTCAGTGTGAACTTCCTCGATGACTCTGGCGAGATTCGTGCGACTGGCTTCAACGATTCTGTCGATCAGTGGTATGAGTTCTTGACGGAGGGCAACGTCTACTACATCTCCAGTCCGTGCAAGGTCCAGCTCGCGAAGAAGCAATTCTCCAATGTTAACAACGACTATGAACTCACATTCGAGCGGGACACAACAGTCGAAAAGGCGGAAGACCACGATGGTGTGCCGCAAGTACGCTACAACTTTACGGACATTGCTGCGCTACAAAATGTCGACAAGGACACCACAATCGACTGCATCGGGGTCCTGCAAGAGGTGGGCGAGGTGAATGAGATAGTATCAAAGAGCACCAACAAGCCATACAGCAAGCGTGAGCTGACACTGGTGGACAACTCCGGCTACAACGTCCGTCTGACGGTCTGGGGCAAGACGGCGGAGTCCTTCGACGCTCGACCAGAGTCTGTCGTTGCTTTCAAGGGAGTGAAGGTTTCGGACTTTGGAGGACGCTCGCTCTCACTTCTCTCCAGCGGTAGCATGAACATCGATCCCGACATTGACGAAGCCTACAAGCTGAAGGGATGGTATGATGGAGAAGGTCGCAATGGCAACTTCGCCTCCCACGCCAATAGTATGGCGGCGGCCGGTGCTACCAGCGGCGGACGACCATCTGACTTCAAGACGATTGCACAAGTCTACGACGACAAGGATGGACAATCAGAGACCATCGACTGGTTCAGCATCAAAGCTACGATCGTCTACGTCAAGCAGGACAGCTTCGCATACCCTGCTTGCCGCACCACAGATCCGAAGCCTTGCAACAAGAAAGTGACAGAGCACGACGAGGGTCAGTGGCGGTGTGAACAGTGTCAAATGACCTGGGATCGGCCGAATTACCGCTACATCATGAGTGTCAACGTCAGTGACCATACCGGCCAGATCTGGCTAAGCTGCTTCGACGAGGTTGGTGTCCAAGTGATGGGCATGTCGGCGAACGACTTGATGGCACTGAAGGAAGAGGGTGACGACAAGCGAGTGGGTGAGGCTTTCAGCGATGCGAATTGCAAGAGCTTCATCTTCAAGTGTAAGGCGAAGATGGACACGTTCCAGGATCAGCAGAGGTATGTTGCGGCGATGTCGCGATTGGTTCTGGAGAGCGTCGTGCTGACTACTATTCGTGTACAGGGTGAGATATCAGGTGCAGTATGTCAACCCCATCGACTACGCTCGCGAAGCGAAGAAGTTGGCGGACATTATCAAGCAATACTCGATCCAGGATAACAGCATGTTTGTGAATTGAAGAGGGCATGGAAGGTCTGCACATATCAACGCGGCCGAATGATCGGAGCTACAGACGAGCAAGGGCTTCATATGAAAGCGCAGAAGACGGATCAAGATGGTCGATGAATGACATTGCGAGGATTGCAGCCCGCAATCAATTGCTGAACAAAATGCTGGAGTCAGGCAGCGCAGTAATACCGAGTGAAGCACTATACCACTTTGCACTATCTACACGGTCACTTCGCTACTCTATCTCGTCCGTCTTTGAATCATTCCGTCTGGACTTCATCCTACTTGCACTGTGCAAGCCAGCGAGACTCCGCCATTCACTGATTCTGACGAACAGTCTCTTCCCAACGAGCCAAGTCTCTCATCAACTTCGAGTTGTTCTCGCAAACGAACGAGCCGCGATTAACGGGAACAGGCATAGATGAGCCCAGACGTGTACCCGGGCACCCGCGCTTCGTCCGAGGTTCACGCGTTGTGCTCCTCGAACGCACAGCATGACGTGTGATAGATGAAGACAGCAAGTCGAGGTCAAGATCAGGAGACAGACGATGCGGAGCAAAACAAACACATCAATTCCGACCCGAGTCGAGAGTGTCAGCCCGCCAGATCAAGTGTTTGCAATACTCCGTGGTCCCGCACTCTGTCGTTCTACGGTACAACCCGCGCCTCAGTAGCTTGGACTGTGCGTGCTCTGTGAGCAGGAGAGCCTACCTCCTACCTACCAGAAGAATCCATGCTGAGGAGAAGCACTTCGGGAGAACCGGTGCAAGTCCCTCGGCCCTTCTGCGGTCGACGATCACTTGTGATGCAAGTCAACGAGCCAAAAACCAGAGATCGGGTCGCGTTTATAACTCTACCATCGTCCGAACTAGCCAGATACCAGTCACTCAGAGCTGATCCGATACTCACGTCTGGCACACTAGTAGACATACATATGCACGGCGCAATCGAAGTCGCGGATGCAGGACTGCGATATCCGTTTGTGGTACAGACGCATGCATACTTGTCCTTCCGTCCCAGAGTGGGGGGAGTGCTTAGAAAAGTGCCGGGGACTGGGTTGTGGCTGGCCTGGATTCTTTGCACGCGGCATTTTTGGGGATGTGTGAAATGGTGCTTATCAGAGAGATGTATGGGTGTGTCGTGGGATAAAAGTGAAGGGTAGGCGGTACCGTAATAGAAAGGGGTGCTTGACCTGGGTCCGGCAGAAGGTGCAGCGTGCGTGCAAGGATCGAACAGTGCACCGTTCCGAACATCTCCGTGTGCTATGATGACGAGAACTGTTCGACAACGGACATGACGTTTTTGAAGGCCGATCGACACGTCGATTCGGAGGCCAAGGTGTATTGGGGATGACATCGTTGAACAAGGCGTTTGTCCATCGCAGCGATGCGTCGATCCCCGCGAGGTGCAGCCGGCCTCGAGCTTGCGACCTCCATCCGTACCAGAAGTCTTGCATGCAGTCCAACGTCCAGATCATTGACCGGTAAACTTTCCCGATAGATGTGTATCTGTTTGTACGTGTGCTACGCATCTTCTTGTAGAAAAGTCCTTCGATGGGAAACGAACAGCACTCCAAATGTGGAAAAAGGAAACGACGAACGAGCGAAAACTCGTGATTGGCTGCGACTTTTTCCTTTTTCCTCACCTTCAGGCTCCTGTGCCTGCGGAACTTATGCGAGACTTCTGCATGCACGGCGCAGGATCGTATATGCAGTAGCATGGAAGGATGCAGGTCCCAAAGTGGGGAAACATCGGCTCTTGATGATTCTGGTGCCTACCGTTGGAGGCTTTGCATGTGAAGGTGCCAGGAGGCTCCGCCCTTACCGGCACATGGAAGGCGGTGGGTTGGGGAACGTCGGTGCATATGGTAGAAGTGCCCGTGTCCGTCTTCCTTTGAGGGTTTGAGAATGAGGTGGCTGAGGTCGACGAAGAAGAAGCCCAGATCATCATAGATGACTGGCAAGCGTTGGAATCGGACGGCGAGGTGCGGTCTGGATGTGTTGCTTCTTTGGGAATGTGAGATCCTGCAGACATGTGTATCGCGGAATAATGTAAGGGATGCTCAACTCACGCCAGGTGGAGAGAAGATGTCTGACGAAGACCTTTGGCACCTCACGAGCTGGCTTTCCAAACTCCTGCCACGTGAAAGCCGAGGGTCAACCAAGGGTCAACTTCGAGTCATGAATGATGGGCCTCTTCTTTTTACACGTTTACCCAAAGTTGCTCAAGAACCACATCACTCTCCACTTCGCGAGGTGAGACTAACCACAGAGATGACGCCGCACGCACGACTTGCCGACGCGTTTGGCTCATGCTCAATACCAGAATTATCAGAATCTCATCTCCGACTGTGGACCACCACGAATAGAACAATCTTCCCAGTAATAACTTGACTATAGAGCGTGGCATGAACTCAATGCCATTACGACCCTTGGAACTGGCTGCTCTGGCACCGCTTCCAAGAACAACCCAGTGCCCACGAAGCGACGGCGTGTTCGCGAAATGATTGCGGATGCCGGTGTTGCGGGTTCGAGCTTGTGCGACAGGGTGTTGCTTGCGCGGAGATGTGGAGGAGTCGGCTAGTTCTACTTCTATTGAATTGTGACAGACAGGGTCAGGATGGGATGGACTGGTGATGTGGTGAATTGTGAATACGAGCTCGATTTGTGTTGGGGTCCTTTATCAATTTGACCGAGACAACCGCCAACCGCCAGACAGCGATTGCCTTGATGGGACTGGATCTTACTTGTTTCGCCTCCAGCTTCCGTCGTTCATCAAAGTGCTCAGCCTCGAACGTGACGTGTGGTTCTTCTCACAATCAATTGCGGCGTACGATGCGTGGCAGGGTTCACGATTGCAAGCCATTGCGAAGCCAAGTCTAGAACGACGCCTCTTCGGCAATGCTCATTTCTGTCCGACAGGGGTGTTCCAGGGTAAAGTCAGCAACAGGCTTGGATCTGGAGGACCAGGGATTAGGGCTGCTAGGTGGTGGTAACGATAGCTTTGATGGCTTTAATGGCGACATTAATGCCATTAAAGCTATTGATTGGCTGGGGGGATAGCGATGTCGCGAACTATCCTTCTTTAAAATCTAACTCTCTACTATTTACTAATATTCTAGCCCTTCCCTTACTAACTATACGGTCTATACTAAATACTATTATATTATCTATTATATTACTACTACTCTTACTATCCTTATTACCTATAGTATCTATTAAAACTATCGCGATTACTATATAATCTACTATAATTCTCCGACTCTTAGACCTACTATAATAGAAGTATATAGATGTATAATTCTCCGACTCTTAGACCTAATATAATAGGAGTATATAGATATACTATCTACCTTATCGTCTATTACTAGTATAGCCGCTATAGTATCGTCGCCGAGCTCTTTAATATCGTCGTCGTCGATATACTTAAGTTAGTATAGAGCTAGCCCTTATTATACTAGCTTCTTTTCCTCGTTAATTATATATTAAAGATACTAGTACGATAGCGGAAGGTAGTAAGTTAGCGGTAAATATTATCCTTACCGTCCTCGTTATATACCT